>JAUCBJ010002019.1:0-40577 GCA_032718475.1 Nemertoderma westbladi | reverse complement strand
ACACAAATACACTTAATAGAGTGAATCTCCGCTCCCATGATCTATTAATTAATGGAATTTTGGGAATGTTATAAATTGTATAAAATGACAATTTATTAAATTCATTGAAATATATGAATTTAAATTTATTCCCGTAAATTTTATTATTTAACATTAAAATAGACACAATTTTATTCCAGAACGTGTCTGGGGACTGGGATCCTTGATTCTAGGAATTTTGTCCTTTTAAGAGTATCGGTAAGTGCTACGATATCTTAATCGACTAGAATTTTAAAGGATCTGATATTTGACAGATTTTGTAAATATTAATAATTAATATTTAGGATGGGCACCAGTTTATTCCAGAACTTGTCTGGGGACGTTAACCACTGATTCTAGAATTTTGTCTTTCAAGTATATCGGAGGGTGCCACGATATCTTAATCGACTAGAATTGCAGATGGTCAAAGGGTTTAACAGATTTATTTTTGCGTTTTACGCTACTGTTAAAAGGGACATCACGCTACTATATGTATTATTTAATATACGGTATGAGAGCAATATCGCACGAAGCAATGTCAGTGTGAAGAGGCAAGTCGTTTCCAAGGTCTACCCAGAGCTTGGTTTAGCCGAGACACGAGGATCTGAACTTTGCATTCCTAATACTCTGCCTACCAATAATACTTGAATATAGTAGTGGCTTTATTGCACTTTAATAAGCACGGATATTTCATCTTACTGTAGTCACGTATTTATAATCTAATACGGACAGTAAGGAAAGAGAAAAAGAATTGTTTCTCGCCGTCGCACTAAATATATAATATAAGTAATTACATAATAAACGCGAATCTATTGCACTAATCTACTAAATAATCGCTAAAATAACATGCTACTAAATAAAATTAAATAAAACGATTAAAATAAAATTACATAATAATACATACATAAATATAAAAGAATAAAACGAATATAAAATATAGTCATACACCCACTCCAGCCGTTGTTAAGTTGGGGAGTCCCTAGATGTTTGTTGGATTAGGGAGGTGGTCGTGGGAAGAGTATCTTGCCTCCCATAGTTTCCGGAGAGTTCTCTGTCTCTTTCCAGTAAACATAAGCGACCAACTGGGCGATTGAGCTGCTGTGTCTCGAAGACAATTCCCGGTTTCTTGAAGTTACGTCGCATGACGACGAGTTCTACCGATCGCACCAAACCGTCATCCGAGATGTGAGTCTCGATTATACGACCTGTCTGCCACCGCTTACATGGAAGATCTACATCCACAATAAGAACCATGTCTCCAGCGCTGACGTTTTCTTGCTGCGCAAACCACTTAGTTCGAAGTTGTAGCGTGGGCAGATAATGTTTTTCGAAATGGTCAGCAAAACGACGGGATAACAACTGCATAAGTTGCCAAGTTTGCCGGCAGTATTCGTCTCCGTCTGTGATTTCCGATTGTGGGAGCATGGCTACAGGTTTCTTCAGTAGGAAGTGCGCGGGTGTTAGCGCTTCCAGGGAATCGGGACTCGATGAGACTGGCATAAGCGGTCTCTCGTTGAGATAGGCGGCGATTTCCTCCATTAACGTCCGCAAAAGTTCGTCGGTGAGATACGCGCGGCAAGGCACTATAAAGTGAAATGCTGTCTTCACACTTCTTATTAATCTCTCCCAACTTCCTCCCCACCAAGGGGCGTCGGCGGCGTTGAAGGTCCAGCTAGACGCTGTTACTCGTAGCTGATCGTCCACCTGTCTTTGGTTCCAATCTCTGACGTAAGCTTTGATTTCATTGTTGGCACCAATGAAGTTTGTTCCCTTATCAGATCTCATCATGTTACTAGTGCCAAAGCGAGCGATCTGTCGTCGTAAGCTTAATAGAAAGCTGTTGGTAGATAAATCGTTCACCATTTCGAGATGGATGGCTCTACAAGTCATACAAACAAAGATTACACACCATCTCTTGACTATAGTCCTAGCACGATATACTTCAATAGGGCCAAATAAATCCACACCGGTATTAGTAAAGGGTGGTTCATAGAAGCTTACTCGTTCCCTAGGTAATTCTGCCTCTCGCTGTGTTAAAGGCCTACTGAATGCTTTCCTACAGGGTATACAGTTCCTAAGAACTTGGTTCAGAGCTCTACGGGGTTTATAAAAATAATAGCGAGTTCGAATTTCGCTAAGAACTCGTTCCCTACCAGCATGATAAAGTTTGCTGTGAACATCTACAATCATCTTGACTTGTA
This sequence comes from Nemertoderma westbladi, assembly GCA_032718475.1. Classification (NCBI taxonomy): domain Eukaryota; kingdom Metazoa; phylum Xenacoelomorpha; order Nemertodermatida; family Nemertodermatidae; genus Nemertoderma; species Nemertoderma westbladi. The sequence continues at coordinate 38,358 of JAUCBJ010002019.1, read as the reverse complement.
TTTCAAGATTTCTAATGAGTATGGGGAACTTAGTGTCAAAGGATAATGGAGCATTCGTTAATCTTCCTCCAACACGTATCAACCCATCTATCATTGTGCTAGAGAAACGATCCCTTAAGCGCATCTGTGGATTTCTCAACAACAGGAAATACTTATCGGAATCCTCATAGCATTGCAGGAGTCTCAGCATCTGCTTGTTGGTTTCGTCATGGTCTTGATAACTGATCTTCTCCTTCAGAAACCTGTCGGATATCTTATATTTGGGAAGATCTTTAATAACATGGACCTGCACTGATGTTATTGGAGCGGTATCACCTTTGGCCTTCATCCCAGAGTAGTGATGGTGAAAAAACATCTCTTTAAATATGTAACGGCCTTACAGAGCCGATTCCAGGAACTGTAGTGATGTATGGCTCTCTGCAGAAGAGGTGAGAGTCCTTGCGAGACGTCTGGTATTCCAGATTTCCAATCCTTCTCACGGATTTCCACAACAAGTTTATTTGTGGCTGTGGGTTTCTGATCCAAAGCGTCGTCTCCGGAAGTATGTAGTACAGACAGATCTACCATAGGTTTGAATAACTTCGATTTACTCGCCCTAGTTTTAGGTTTGACTTTCTCCGCTCCGTTGGCCTGTCTAATCTCTGTGGTAGTAAGATGAGGAGGCCATTCTTCTTCTTCTTTGTAGAGGAAGTCGGGTCCACCTAACCAGTCTGGAGTATCTACCAGTTCTTGTGGAGTTGCTCCCCTGGGGGCGATGTCTGCTGGGTTAATCGTTCCGGGGCAATGTCTCCATTGATCCATCGTTGTGCGACTGAGTATAATAGCTACTCTGTTGGTAACGAAGACGCTGAACTGACAGACTTCATTGGTTATATACTCCAACACGAGTAAAGCGTCGGTCCAATAGACAGTTTTCTCCAGTGGATAGTCGATTTGTTCTGTTACATTCCGGCCGATGGCTGTAGCGTATAGAGCCGCTTTTAACTCCGCTCGAGGAACTTTCAACTTGTTGTTTATCAATGCCTTAGAGGTAACCAAGGCGACTTTGATTCCGTCCGGAGTTTCCACCCTTAGGTAGGCTACTATACCTATTCCCATATCGCTGGCGTCTCCAAACACATGGAGTTGATAGGAATACGTAGGGAGAACATGACCAAAATATGAACGGGAAATTATAAAGTTCTCGATGGCTGGTAGGGAATCCTCCCATTTCATCCACTTCTTTAATAATTCTCCCTTAAGTGGATCGTCCCATGAGTGGTTTTCAAGCCACATTTGTTGTACTAAACTCCGAGCAATCAATATAACTGGGCTAATAAATCCCAATGGATCGAAATAAGTGCTCAGGATACTTAAACAAATCCGTTTAGTCCGAACTGGATTATCTCGCTGTTTTAGTTGGAAAAACAGGATATCTCTTTCTGTGTCCCATTTCAAACCAAGGGTCTTAGTTTCTGGGAGATCATCCTTTATTAGATCCAGGTCTTTTGCTTCTCGATCTTCTACCGGGATCGACTCCAGAAACTCACGGGAGTTGCTGGTGAATTTAGTTAATCGAAATCCACCTCTTTTTAAGCACTCTACCGTTCCTTTAGCGACCTCAATGGCTTCTTCGACTGATGGAAGGGACTTTAGATTATCGTCCATGTAGATGTCTCGTTTGATATTGTCGATCACCTCTTTAGAGAAGGCGTCTCGGTTGTCATCCGCAGTGGTGCGCACCACGGAACAGGCGTTTGAAGGGCTCGAGATTATCCCAAAAGCTTGGATGGTCATCCAGTACTCCACCGGTTTCTGGTTGAGGTCTCCTTCAGGCCACCACAGAAATCGTAGGCTATCTCGATCCCTATCCAGCGCTTTGACTTGTAAGAACATGCCTTCTATATCTGAGGCGAAAGCAATTGAATATTGTCTTAATCTTAAAAGTATTCCCAACAATGATTGGAGTAAGTTGGGTCCGGGTAACAATTCAGAATTAAGGGATTGGCCCATATAGAGGGCGGAGCCGTCGAACACCACTCGTACCTCATTTGGTTTACCGGGTTTGGGAACGTAATGGTGAGTTAAATAATACGTTCTCTCAGTTATAGGTGTTTCTTCCGGTACTAGCTCCGCATATCCCTTGCTAATAAACTTCTTCAACTGCGTTTGATACATTTCTTTAGCTGAAGAATTTGCCGTAAGGCGTCGATGTAGTTGAGCAATTATTTTCTCCGCCAAGGGTCGGTTGTTAATGAACTTTGGTTCTCGCTTTCGGAAAGGAAGACCAATCTCATATCTACCTTGATCTTTAAGAAAACGTGTAGTTGTCTCTTGGATCTGCTTGGCTCTTTCTTCTTCTACCGATAGGGCCTTATCGTAGGAGTTGGGCTCTACAGCCTCTTGAGTAAAGAATCGTACGGCGTGTTCATCCCGAGTCTTGGCATTATAACGTTCAATGACGTCATTAAGTTCGTCGTTATATTCATCTCGTTCTGATGGAAGAAGGAGCTGACATAAGTTCACTTGGTTTTGCCAAGTCTCGTTTTCTTTAAGGAGATCGATTGTATTCTCCTCATCGAAGAGTTGGTGTATATCGTCGTTGTCTGAGGAGTATGGAGTTCCCTCAGTTGGATCGTCTAACTCACTGTTCTCTACTTCCCATTCTCGCACTTGATATACCTGATCTTTCGGTAATCTTTCCATGAGAGTTCTACGGGAAGGGCCAGTAAAGTACCAACCCACTCTAGTTCTTACCGCATAAGGTTGTAATGGTTGCGGTTGAGCGGGCCGTTTCTCCAATGTCTCGAGCGCTTCATGCGCATTTTGACCGATGAGTATTTGCACTCCAGGGTAATTGGTGTCGAATCTAGGTATTTCCAGCTGCTGGGTGAAATCGTCCTCGTCCCATTTATAAGGTTCAACTTGGGTGGTAGCGAAGTTCTTTATCGCCACCATTTTCACTGACCTTATGCTATGTTCTCCTAGTTCATCCTGGGGGGTGGACAACGTACCTACATAATAATCCGCGATTACTGTAGATTTCCAAACCTGCATAATTCCTGACATGTTTAGCTTAGTTCGGAACTTGGGTTGTCCAGCAAAGATGTCTTCGGCTAGTTCTTTGTCGATGAATGTTCCTGTACTACCAGAGTCAAGGAGGGCGTTCACTACATAACTCCTTTTAGGTCCGTGGACCCTTACCTGTACTACAGGAAATTCTCGGATTCCTACATTGGAAGTTGGCGCTTTCCAAGATGGTTGTTGATCAGAAGTAGTTAGGGTGAGGTCGCTGTCTGTATCTTTTTCATACGTGAGTGCTCGATACACTGCGGTATTTATCATGTAACAAGATTCGTTTTTGTCGGAGAACTCGTCCGTATAGAATCCTTCCATCTCAGATTGATCAGTGTCGTTCACATCACTGAATTGGACATGTAGTTCGGAATCACTTACCTGACTCGGACTATTTCGCTCGAATTCAGTGTGCAACAAGATATGATGTTTCGCACCGCACTTGGCACACCTTGTGTCAGAGTAACAGGTTCGCCATTGGTGTCCTTGTCTGAGGCAATTATAACACAACCGCTTATCCCACATGACTTCCCGTCTCTCCGCTAATGATTTCTTCAGGAATTCATCACACATATTCAAACGGTGGGTCCCGTCACATAGCGCACATTTCGGTTTGATGTTACTTACCTTATTTTGAATAACATTGTGCACACTCGTTCTTTCTTCGGGCTTTCTCACCTGAATTCTCTTAGGAGACGTAGGAGGAGTTTTTCTTACCTGTTCTCTCCTGTCATTGGTTCGAGACTTGAATTTACTTACCTGATATTTAGGCATTTTATTGACATAATAAGATCTTTCAGTGTCTTTCCCGCTATCCTCTCCTTGAGAAGTCTGGCTTTCGCCGTCGTCTGTATAACACACTGGTGTTACCTTTCTCCTGGAGACGGGTTTCTCACTTACCTTGTTTTCCGGTGTCTTCTCTCTGGACTGCTTTATGAGCTGTAATTTCACTTCGCCATCCAAGAATGACATGAGATCAGCCATGGTAGGGTCTCGTTGTTGTTGTTCCATCATATATAACACTTTCTTATCCCAGCGTGTACCTACTCCACCCTTCGGTAAAGTAGAAGCCACGGCTCCAATAACCATAGAACTCTGATATTCATGAGACTTACCTAACCAATCTAATTGTCTACAGATCTCTTGAATCTCATCGGAAAACTCTATTATCCCGCTGCTAATGAACTTTCGGGGCGCTACTAATTTTGCATACAAATATTTAGCTATGTTATTCCTATTACCATACCTGATGTTTAGTGTATCCCAAACTTGTCTTAATCCATCTGGATGTCCAATAAACTTTAACGCCATTAACTTGGGAGATCCTTCCAAGCACTCGATGAGGAATCTAAGTTTCTCTCCATTAGATAGTACAGAGTTCTGTATGTTATCTTTATAATATTCATTAAAAGGTAACCATTTCATCTCATCTCCATTGAACTTGACTATCTCTCCCACCTTTACCGCTTGCCGGGCTTCGGTTCTAGCCATTTGACGCGTAAAACTTTCTTGGGCCATCGTGTTATTTAATATCGAGTTATCGGTATATAAATTTCTCGGATTATGATCAGGTCTATAGGGAATATCATTATCAACAGGTCTATAATTACCCTTAATAGGGTTCACTATAGGAGTTTCTACTTCGCTAGCAGTATAGATGCGTGTAGGCTCCACACCTTGCGCATGAGATACTTCAGACCTAACAGGTTGACACATCGTTACCGAGGGTGGTGGTATACCCTTTTTTGTATTTACTAATTTATCGCGTTCTAACGCGATACTTTGCTGCACTTCTTGCAACTCTAACCTACTTTCCCTCACTGTGCCCTTAAATTGCTGAACGGTCTCCTGCATCTGCCCGAGCAGGAGATCCATCCCCCGTCGTCTCTCATCCACCCATTCGACCGCCGAAGCGGGAGTCGCCAACGTTGTAGCGGGCGGACGAGGGACAACGGGCGACAAATCATGAATATTTCGCTCGGAGTCCAGGACATGAACTGTCTCATGGGCTGTTCTGCTGGGCACAGGTAGCTTGGTGCTGTGCAGAGGGAATTTAGAGGTAGGTTCAGGGAGCACAGGTGTCTCTATCACCGAAGGGGTGATTTCAAGAACAGGCCTAATTGTTTCAGGCTCATCTACTATAGTAGGGAGTCTTTCTATTTTAATTATTTGGTCTGTGGGTTCTGTACTACCTAAGTTGGTGTTATTTAGTTGCCTTCTAACAGCTGGAGGCAAATCAGGCAATTTCTGATGGTGTGATGTTCTTCTACGTCTGCTTAGACGAGATCTATTTCCTTTGCCTTCAGTATCGGTGGTATCGCCTTCCTCAGATGATGTATATCCCTGTCTTTTGGGAGTAGATCGACCCATCATCTGCATTTGACTAGCTGTTAACTGTTTATTTATGCAGTCTTGATTCTCCTGAATGTTTTCCAATTCTAGTTGGGTGGTTTCTTCAGCCGCTCTCCGTTCTGCTTCTGCCACTGCCTCTGCAGCTGCCACTGCCGCCTTTCTTTCCGCTTCGGCCGCTTTTCTCTCCGCTTCTGCCTCTGCCGCTGCCGCCTTTCTTTCCGCTTCGGCCGCTTTTCTCTCCGCTTCTGCCTCTGCCGCTGTCGCCTTTCTTTTCGCTTCGGCCGCTTTTCTTTCAGCTTCTGCCGCTGCCACTGCTGCTGCTACTGCCGCTGCCTTTCTGTCTTCTATACGTTTTTTCTTTACTTGTTCTTCTTGGACTCTAGTGATGCGGAGGCTTTCATCAAATTTAGCCTGGTTCGCAGCCCTCATTTCCACATCGATGGCATCCAACACACGCTGAGTTCCTTCGCTATTAGGGCTAAGTTCATCTAACCTTCTCCTCAACTCTTCATCTCCTAAAAAATGCTGATAGTCTGACAGATAGATGTCAATGGCATCCCTCTTATGCGGTTTCTCTGCCGTCGCTTCACTTTCCACTTGGGAAAAAGTAGCGTCTGTTGATTCTCCATGGGTTGAGCGCTCCTCCAGCTGAGCTTTCCACTGAGCCGTTCCTTGAACCTGGAGACTCACCCGTTGAAACCAAGTCTTTACGGCAACTTGCAACGACGTGTCTTGTCTTCTTTTAGAAGCCTCCTCAAAGGCCGATAAGATTAGCCTGATTCGCAGAATTCTTTCTCTAACTTGATAAAGCAGTTGTCCCTGCTCTTGAGGTCCTTGGGGTTGTTGAAACAGTTGTTCTTTTACTCGCTCCATAGAGCTGAAGAATCCCTGTGCGTATCCGGCTGCGGACCTCTTCCACACAGCTGGATCGATGGTCTCCTTGGTTACTCCCATCCGGTGTATGTCTTCCCAGGCAGCTTCTGATAAATCAAACGGGAGTCCGGGTCCGGGGAAGTTCCATTGCGACTCGACAATAGACTTCAGTTCTTCCCTTGTGTATCCCGCATAACTATCTTTAGTCGATCGCTTATTTCTCGCCCAATCGATCTGGTGTTCTTCCGCCGCAATCAATAACCTAGTGAGTACGGCTGCAGGAAGGATGAGAAGGGGATCCGAATAAACCGCATCCGTCATCTTTGCTCCGCGCTCGGGTGTCAGCTCTACAGTATCCTCACTACTGGAGCTGTCGGGCCGCTGAGAAATAAGTTCTTGGCTCGCGGGTTGTTGCTGTTCCGCTGCTTCTTGGTCCCGCTTGACCTGAGCTCGAGTGCCTATGATAGACCTACGATGTTGGACTAGCCTAGGGTCTATATTACTACAGGAGGGACGACCTTTCTCACAGTGGGAGGTGAACTGAACTTAGGTCTAGACGGTTCTACACCCCTATCTGAGTCGCAGATAGTTACATCTAATAAACTGTCTGACAGGTTCTGCTTAGTATCAGACATGTTTGTTTGCACAGTTGAATGCCTACTGCTATATTACAGTCTAAGCAAGTCTAGTAATTCAGTATTAACTGCTAGCCTAGTAATTAATTACCGATACTGCTACTCAGTGTAGCGTGATATATATATAATATAATATATTAGAATACCGGTATGCTTATAGTATATATAAATTTTATTACAGACTAGGTTTTTCACCGAAGACCGGTATATAATTTTAGCACAAATATATATAAATATATAATAGGCCTATCGTGGATCCCGGTATGCAGTTTACACTTATAGTATATATAAGTATAATTATTAACTAGAATTAATTACAGAATACCGGTATAATTTCAGCCTAAATTTATAAATATATAATAGGCCTATCGTGAATACCGGTATATCAATTATTTAAATAATTGAATTTCTGAATTTTAAGGGTTACTTGGTTACTTTAACTTACTTTATTACCGTTATTTAAGCAGTAGTCCAACTGATATTGAGACCTAATTGTTATATGGCAGGCCTACTATTTATAAATCGTTTGAGTTGATTTATAATATATATATACCCGTTGAAATGGGTTTTTGTCAATGTTTGAAATAAATGTTATTATTTCTGGGGGGAGTCACTACACAGAAGCTGTGCGCTCTCAGTGAAGTGCTACTTGTTGGACTCTAAAACAAATAATTCTAATTTACCTAAGTTACTTATTACTACAAATTACGTACAATCGGGGTGAGATTACAATCTCTAAATAAACACAAAAATTACAAATACGAATTTTTTAGGGTAATTTTACAGGGAATCTACAAACCAGCCTAACAAAGGGTTAGAATATCTGGTTATTACAACGGACAGGTTACTACGGTATTTGAAAATAATAAGTAGTAGTAAATATACTGCGTTGTCCAGATAGGAAAATACCACCGTCTGACTACCTATAGCCGTATCGCTATAGGTACTACGCTATGTATCACGGAGTGTTCCTACCCAGAAGTTAATTACCGCGGTCTACCAGAACCAACGTGCCTATTAACCACTTTACAACACAAATATACTGCCTACACACTAATCACCTTCGGAAAGTACTGTACACTAAACCCTAAATTAGGTACAAGTACTTGTACAACAAATAATCAGTAGTTAAAAATACTTGAACAGCTAAAAGAACCACGGTATCTGCCGGAGTGACCAAAGCACAAAATCTCCAGTCTTTACCTACGCCGAGCAGCCCTGATGTAGTACCGGGGTTAGTTTAACTATAACGGTATGTATAACAAGCACAATTACTGTAGGAATAAACTTGGGGATATGAATGTTGCGAATAATCGCATAAACTCTGAATAATAAATGTTACGCTACGCGTACAAACTACTCCAACAAAATGCAGACTAAATACTGACAGACTACTATCAAGCCTAAACAAACTACGGTATGTGCAGACTCCGAAATGGTTAGTTAGTATGCGTTCTAACCTAGTAGTACGACTTATTCTTTCACAGGGGGTTTACCTCACAGCACTGGAAGCCCCTACGTTCCCAACTGGCACTTTATCGGACATACACTCTACACACACCGAAATTTCCTCAGACCTAGCAACAGCCAGACAACTATCCAGCCTACAAATTATCTAAATAAGAATTATATGCTACCTGTACAGACTACACAAACAAAGTACAGACCAAACGATGGCAGACTACTATCAAGCCTAAATAAACTACAGTATATGCAGACTCCGAAATGATTAGTTAGTATGCGTTCTAACCTAGTAGTACGACTTATTCTTTCACAGGGGGTTTACCTCACAGCACTTGAAGCCCCTACGTTCCTAACTAGCACTTTATCGGACAGATGCTCTACACACACTGCAATCCGTTCAGACTTAACAACAGTTAGACAACAGTCAAGCCTACAAATTATCTGTACAATCTGAGCAGGCTTACACGCCTTCTGCTCAATACTGGCCTACAAATAAACAAAACTTGACAGAAATAAGTAAGCTCCAAAAGAAACAAGGGGTGTACAGTCCCTAATCTCTTAAACAGCCTACCGGTATACAATTTCACAATCGAATAATACTGCTGTACCTGTACTGCTGTAAGTACCGGTCCGGGTGATCAGGCAGTCAGGCCTACAGGTTTCCGGTCGACCGGTACTTTCGACTTGATTGCTTACGCCGCAATCCAGAAGCAATATCTGTTATTGTTTGCGCTTTTAAGACCTTTGACAGTTTAACCTGCCAAATTGGGATGTCTGTTAGATGATAGATAGTCTTTAGCCTATGACGAGTATTTGATACACTACATTAGCCGAAGCCAGTCTATGCGCAACCATTCACCCGCTGGATATACCCGGGAGACTGGATTCGGAAGCTTAACTTGATTGGGGTGTAAGCCTACTGTATTATTCGACTGATCGTAATATATAATCTCTGACAAATATTATTCACTTTCGGGAAATATTAACAGTTCCTTTAGGACGTGGCGCTCTAAATATGTAAACAGAGTTATGACTTAAACTAGACACAACGGAATGGCTATAGATTAACGTATATGGCGCATTCTTTAGGAGATGCTTTGTTATCAGTTACAATCATACACAATGCTGCACAATACTGCACACTAATCTGCCGACCTTCACTAATTTTAGTCACATATAAAGAGAGCAACAGACAATTTATGTCGGGCCTATGAAATAGCATTAGATTCACTTCAAACCACTTAATGTAAGTCGCAATCGTTATATGTATCCGGTCTCTCTAACCTTTAGTATATCAAGAAGATTGGGGTGTCTGATTATTGATCAGTATTCCGATATAATATTCCATCAACAAATATAATGAATAACCGACAGATTGTTGAGTAAGTAAGTGAGATAAGATAGATAAGTGAGTGAGTTGAGATATGATTAAATGAGATATGATTAAATGAGTTGAGATATGATTAAATGAGTTGAGATAACGGATATACGTTCTATAATTAAGCCTACTAATGTTGAACTAAAGACTAAAACACGGAGGTGCCAAAAGCCGGTGTTCTTAGGCTCTGGGCAAAAAACACATACACTGAATTCCTGAGTTTCTGCATCCAACCTCCAACACAGAGTCAAAAAACGCTCTGATTGGTCGACCGAACAAAGAGAGAACAAAGAACAAAGAAATGTTCGACGTGGCAATATCAGCTGTTAGCCGTCGTCATGGTAGCCACACTGTTTTCAAGAGGATCCAGCTTATTGCGTCACAAAATTGCGGATTATGTCCGCTAAAGTACACCTACAGAAGAAATTACTTTTATGTCCTCTAAAACACCAGTACAGTAAGGACACGGCCTTTTTATGCCTAGTAAACTAACTACAGAGTACTTTACGGGGAAAATAACCGGCTAATTACGCAAAAGCCTTTACAAGAATCGAACCTTAAGATTCCGTTTTATTCCATGGGACAGCCCAGACTCCCTATTTTTATAACTGTTTGCGCTGTCTGGATTGTGGTCATCTTGCCACACCTGCTGTTGGAAACTAATTCATGTTCACCATCTTCCGTTAGCATTGATTGCTCGTCATTTACCCCGCTATTGATTGCCATAGAATCCGGTAGAGTGTCATAATCAAGATTGATGCTATGAGAATCCGTAGGCCTAAGAGATAAAACAATCCCTTCTCAATTATTATTTTCTCAACACTTTCTACAATTAGCGGCTGATGTCCTGTGCCATCATCATCTCTGATATTGCTGTTGTAGGCTTCTAAAACAGATAAATATCGATTCGTCATTGCTTCACCGTGAACATCTTCAGCTACACTCACTAACTGATTGAACATCTCCAGCTAAACTCTATAATCGGCCTGCTGCATTGAAACTTGTCATTGAGATGCTGGCTTAACAAAAATATTTTGCTATCACCATGCATTCCACAATTGACAAGCCCAATGCAGGGTGCATTAAGAATGCTATGCCGGCTTATCTACGAAGATTCACCGCCACAACTCCCTATCCCCCATGACTTTCACGAGACTATTCGCATCTACAAAACCAGTTTCCTTTAAGAGGCGTCTCACAAAAGTCATGTGCTGTCCACCATGCTTATTTTCTCCATGGGGCTGCCAAAGCACAAGATTTTGCACAGGCTGGTCCTCACTGCGAAAACAATATCCTGCAAAGCGGAGTGTTCAAGTGTCAAGCTTGGGGGAACCAAATGAGACACCTCCAATGTTATCTAGTGTCTGGTTGGAGATGTGTGCATTGTACTTGACACAATGAACCCGGCGTAGCATTCTTGTGAATGTGCCATCCAGAGATTTGGTGTCCTCAGCAGTTAAAGCCCAGCATGGACTCCCGTAGAGGAGTACTGGAACTACTGCTGCTCTAAATAGTCGGACCTTAAGTTTCCGATTAATTCTCGGTGACTTCCAAATCCTGGAAAGCCTATTCAAGGCTGCCCATGCCTTTCCCTTACGTATTCGAAGGTCCTCACCTGGTTATTTATAAAAGACAAGCTGAGATGTGTAAATGGTGCACTGAGTTTATGTACGTACAGTACAGCAGTACAGTAGGGCCTACATGTAGAAAAATTTCATTTCGTAGTATTCGCGTAGGGCATAATGAAGGTAATTTTGATCGTGAACGTAATTATCAGTTCCTGATAATTAAATAATTATTATACTTTCTTCCCGAATAGCCCCCTTCACATTCTGACGTCCGCATCTTGTATCTACAATGGGAATGGATTTCGCGATATTGGAAAAACTCTGATGGTAACTGACATCAACAGACTGCGGAAGCGTGCTATTCGCAAGGTGGGTTACAGTACCTATTCAAGAGCAACAGGCAAGACAAATTTATCCAGGAACTCATAATCATGTATCCGTATCATTACCAGTCTACAATATGCTTGTTCCTCATTACAAGTTGTCATAGACAACACTGTACAACCAATCAAACACCTCAACGTACGGGGGGGGGGGGGGGGGGGGGGGGTGGGTGGCTGTGACATAACCCATAACATCCCTTAACCAGTGAGTATGGCTTCTCCCACGTAGTGGCTAGGCAATCACCCCTCCGCTTTAGGGTTGCATTGTATTCTGGCGCAACGACACCATCAACAGTTTGATTTATTTGTTGGTTAAATAAATTACATAATATGCGATCTTTAATTATTTTTTATAGAAAGTTGTACTGTTTGTATATTTGTGAATTTTTTTGTTGAATCTTAAATAGAACATTAGTGCAAAAAATATAAAACAATAATAATTAATTAAATTACATAACTGCATGAATATGGATTGCGTAAACCTGAAAATTTGCTAAAGAGTAGCTATATTTTTTCAGTGAATCGCTTCCAGTTCCAGTTGTATTTTGTGTTATATTAAAAATAAATATAACATATTACTTTTAAAACACAAATTTCCTCATAATGCCTGCCTTTCATCAATCCTGTGTGCGCCTTTGCGTTGGGGTGGTGCAGATAAGAGGGAGGTTGAAGGGAGGGTGGGGGGGGGGGGGGGGGGGGGGCTTTTCCCTCTCTTTGATTTACTGGTGTTTGGTTAAATTTAAATACCGAGTTTGTGATAGTAGAATCGCTCAATATTAATCTGTATCGCAGAACTAAGCCTCGTGCTGCGCGAAGGCCCCACGAACGTGTATACTTTCAGAATGAGAAATTCGAACGTTCCACTTTCTCATGACCTTTAGTATAAAACTACTTATATAAAACGCGGGAACAATCACATCTTATTAAGAGTGCAGGTCTCTATTTAACCTACGAATATCCTTGAAGGGATTCATTTCAACGGGCGGACGACATTTCCACCAGGTTGTTATGACTCGCCACATCACTGGGGAGTCATTCTAAACGGGGATTCATTTACACCTTTTACAGGGGTCTTAGCACAATCATAAATTAATCCCTCTCCAGGAGAAAGTTTACTCAAGCATGACCTGACCAAGCTGCTGCAAAGACCCTAAATTTAGTGGGCCAGTTATTTCTCTTAGTTAGAATCCGTGGAACAATATGTCTAGCGCGTTGAAAGTACTTGTACCTAACTAAAATTATGTCCTCTTTCAGATGAGACAAATAAAAATGTAATACTGTATGTAGCTCCAGTAGTTTTCGAGATATGATGAGTTCCTGGCACACATACCATATAAACACCTTTCGGAATTGATACAATTACTCAAAATGCAACACACTTCAAAGACTTTGCTATAACCATACTAGGCCCTATGCTTTTTTGGTTTGTTGAATTCATTATTAGTAATCGAAAGCAAGATTAGAAGCAAAATTTTCATTTTTTGAAAATACCACAATTTAATAAACCTTGCCAATGAAATTCTAAAACCTCAGTAGCCAAACCATACGGTCAAATTTGAAAATTTCGAGCTACATGTAATTTTGGTGCTCTTTTAGTGTCTATTAAATAATTTTCAATGAAGATTTTATTCTAATTTCGCCTTCGATTACTAACAATGAATTCGACTAATCAATAAAAGCATAGTATGGTTTAATGGTTATACCAAAGTCTTTGAAGTGTGATGCTTGTATTTTGAGTAATTTTATCAATTCCCAAAAGTGCTGATATGGTATGGGTGCCAGGAACTCCTCATATCTCGAAAACTACTGGAGCTATTAAATTTTTATTTGTCTCATCTGAAAGAGGACATAATTTTAGTTAGGGACAAGTACTTTCGACGCGCTAGACATATTGTTTCAGGGATTCTAACTAAGAGAAATAAGTGGCCCACTAAATTTAGGGGCTTTGCAGCAGCTTGGCGGGTCGTATCTACAATAAGAGTAGGTCATGACTCAAATAACAAGATTACTAGCAAAAATGCATCTTGAACCTGTAGGCTACTACAGTAATTTCTGTAGGCCTTGTACAGGTTAAGATTTATTGTAAGAGTTAAATGTGTAACATTTATTGGTTTGGTTGGAATATCGTACTACCACTGTGATCTGCTCCTTCCCCTTAATTGATAATTAACATTGTTAATTCGCTGAAAAGAGATATTACAGTATTAATTTGGAATTTGTAGACTAATTTTCGTCAACCCCCCCCCCCCCCCCCCTCCTCCATGTCTATATTTTGACGCACCCATTATTTTTTCTACTTAAGCTGACCGTTACAAAGGAACATGTAAACGTGATGCTTGAGGGTAAAGAATCGAATGGGACCCATTTCGGGGTTGTTACTCTTGTGGAACCAGTGGTCTCCAGGAAGTTTGTTCCTCTCCGCACCTTATCCACCGAGTATCAAGGAGCCGTTGTTTTGGCCGCTGCTACTGATAGCTCCGTAACTAAAGTGGGTACCTACATGTGTTATATTATAAACTTGTTTTATCTGAATGATTATATCTATATACTGTCAGTATATTCCTATGTCATTTTTTTAATTTTAGAAATTATACCAACAATTCTTCAATTCTTATATATAACAACGAATCGTTTATACATTTTACCAGCAACAAATTAGGAAATGTTACAATTTTGGAATAATCTACTTGAAAAGTACTTTATTCCAAAATTGTAATATTACTCAATGCAGCTAGTATTAACAGCAAGTGCGTGAGTACAAAACAAAGACACAATTAAATAACCTGCATAATCTTGCAACATGTGTTAACTTTCGTTTATTGTTTTGGTTCCCCCCTACACGCCTCTGTAACCTGCTCCTTTAAATGGCAATGGGATATAACGCTTTTTGGGACCTGTACAAAACAAAGAGATAAAGTCTCGTTGTGACGATCTCGTTGCGCCAAAGAGCGTTAGGTCCCAAAGAACGTTAGGTCCCACTACCATTTAAAGGAGCAGGTTAGTAAAGGAGCAGGTTTGTAAAGGAGCAGGTTTGTAAAGGAGCAGGTTACAGAGGCGTGTTGGGGGAACCAAAACAATAATCAAAAGTTAACACATGTCTTTGTTTTGTACATGTTTTTATTCTTTGGTCTTTGTTTTGTACTCACCAAACAGCGAGTTGTTATTGACTACTACTACTTCTACTACTACTACCAGGTCGAGCGAACTCTGACAGTGGAAATGAGATCCTTCCAGGCTTCCCGATTCTCCATAGTTGTCGCAATTTCGTTTCTCTCAAGTTCAGTATCCCTTTCAAGCTGGTCTATATGTTGTAGCCGATCGATGTGTTGGTTGTTATAAAAGTAGATCTGGTATGACCTCGTCTTTACTTCGTCAGCAGTGCCCACTGAATCTTAATCTGCGTTCACGGAGTCTGGTTGATACAGGTGGTATTGTACCATAAAGCTCGGCGTTTGCCATGTGTTGTCTCCAGCTGATGTTTAGGGATGCCCTTAGTAGTCTTGTGTAGCAACCATCAATTCGTTGTTCAAGTGATTTAGTCAGTGTCCAGGTCTCACCCCCGTATAAAAATACACTTTCCAGTGTGGCTCGAAAGAACTTAGTCTTCAGGTGACTGGAGAGATCTGATTTCCAGATGGTATCCATTTTTGATGTGCCTGGAGAGATCTGATTTCCAGATGGTATCCATTTTTGATAGAGCTACCCAAGCCTTTGCTTTCCTAACTTCTATGTCCTTTTTGCTACTCTCTATCCATGATCCAAGGTACTGGAAGTTGTCAACCTTCCTTAGTTGATTATTATCAATGGTTGTCAAGTTTCCATCAACATTAAAGGTCATGAATTCGGTCTTGGTAGCATTTATATGCAATCCAAAGCAGCCCTCTCCACTTTATTTAGTAGAAGCTGTGCATCTGCTAGCGTATTAGAGAGCAGGGCAATGTCATCCGCGAAGTCGGTGTCTGTGACTGTAGTTGCCGGATATCTACTACTTCTGCGTTCTTGTAGTGTGAATCCCAGATCTTCACCCTTTGAGGCCGTCCTCATTGCGTAAACCAGTACAATTGCAAATAGCAGTGGCGTCAATGTGTCACCTTGCAATACGCTAGCCAGTATTGAGAAAAACTCAGTTTCACCATCTGGTGAGAGTACCTGAGCTTCTGTGTCACAATATAATAATCCAATGCCAGCCACAATTACCTCTGGTATTCCATAAGCTCAATTAATTTCCAGCATTTTACCTCTATGGATTGAGTCGAATGCCTTTTTGAAGTCCATAAAAGTCAGGACAGCTGGGAGATTGTTTGACTTAATTCCCTAAATCAGTCTCCGTAGTGCAAGTATCTGAGCTATTTGTTGATCTACTTGGTCGAAATCCGTTTTTGCTCTTACGCAGCAGTTTCTCTATGTGAGGCAGAATTCTATATATAATCATTTTGTTTGGTAGGCATATAGAGGTAAAAAGAAGCTGATTTTATATTGTAGGAAGGAATTGTGCTTCAAGTTGCATCATTAAACAAAAAACGTGTTGTGTTACCAACTCCTGTTAACGGAATCCAGCCAAAGATACTCGCTACTAAATCGGAACATCCGATGCGGGAATACTTTATGGGAGCGGCTGCGTTCGATACTACCAGTGAGTCCGAGCTGCTGGGGTTGTACGTCGGAAGTGTAGGCAACCCAAAGTACGGCAACGGTTACAGCGTGGTCCGACTCTTCGATACAGATGCCATGACGACGATATGCGCGATGATTGACGATGAGCTCGTGGCGGAATGTGGGACAAGGATGGTTCGCACAAAACGGGTTGTTTCTTATGGAGTTATTGGCGGAAACACCGGCGATTAAATTTACAAATATAAAAAAATTAAATGACAAAACTGAAATAATTGTTTATATTTTCGTGAGAGTTTTCTTAGAATATCCTACAGTGTATAGTGTTTAATTGCCAACTGGTAATTACATAATATTATATTGATAAGATTTTTACGTTTGAAATAGTCATTTGCTTTCTAAATTCTAACTTGCAGGCTCTAACTCACAAAAATTGGCCAAATAAAATCATTTTTTTTTGCAAAAAAAAGTTGCCCAAAGAATGTAATATCATTTATCACCATAAAGCTCTCGATGCGCTGAATTCAATGGTGGTAAATTCCCAATAGCCCCGACCTCCTGGTAACAAATAATTGAGAAAACTTGTCCCACAATGTAACCCTGGATATCAGCCAATCAGCGCCTTTGGGTGGTGATTTCCGAGGCCTGTAACAATTTGTCCCACCATGTAACACCAGTTGTAATTATACTGAAATGTTAAATTAACCTAGACAATATCATCCCCCAGTAACCTTCGCTATCCCAGTAACCAATCCCAGTAACATCTTCCAATAAAGCTTATTATTTAAGGAGAAAAATTCTAAAATATGATAGTTTAACAACATACTGAATTTATTACAACATTTTAACTGTAAAAATTTAATTTTTGTTTAAATGTGAAAATTCACAAAATGTAATTACGGTGGTCCCGTCCATGGTGGCCAGCGCCTCGGACGATGGGACGGTGAGAGTGTGGCTGCCGGAGGCGGTAGGCGGAGGGGGACAGGCGGGTGGGGGGCAGGTTGAGGTGAAGACACACATGGAGGGGCAGTGGATGTAGACTCGAGCGACACGGGAAGAAAGTAGAAAGAAGGAATTGGGTATTTCAATTAATTGCGGTTAATGTTGCGTTGACAGATTGTATATTACGAGTTTATAATTCTAATGATATAAGATTTGTAATTCATTTGGACTAAAGAAGGGTTTTTTGTGAAATTGTTATTATTCAATATCAATGTTAATCAATTAATTAATATTTCTTTTGTCAATAAATATATATGGGACGTCCCGCCTTGTAACGATTTTTTGTGTTACAGGCTTTTGTTACAGGGGGGTTCATCACATACAGGCGGGATCAGTACATGCTGTTAAATGTAAAAGCAACTCAAGTCTATTCCACAGTCAATTGTTGACACAAACAATTACCCAAGCAAAAGACCAATATCTGGGCTATAAACTTATATGTGTGTGATTCTTCATATTAACTTTCTTAGAACTTATTCTAGCATGGTAA
Organism: Nemertoderma westbladi; assembly: GCA_032718475.1. NCBI lineage: Eukaryota > Metazoa > Xenacoelomorpha > Nemertodermatida > Nemertodermatidae > Nemertoderma > Nemertoderma westbladi. Next base: position 20,548 of record JAUCBJ010002019.1, on the reverse strand, counting down.
AGCAATGCACTTGGCGTTACACATGGGACAATCCTAATTGACATAATCGACTCGCACGCATAAAACCAGCCATATGTTTGGTATTTTTTCCTAACATCTGGAATGTTCAACTTAACTAAGATTTTCCATTCAAATGAGAATTTCGTTTATAGAATCTCAAACGTTTTGGTGAATTCAGAAAGGCATATTACCGTTTGAGACAAGAAATTGTCAAAAATAGGTGTATTTTGTCTCATGTTGTAACTCAACATGATGTCAATAAAACAATTTAATTGGATGTTAATCCATCGTGATGCCGTCAGGTCAGGTCCCCAGATCCTGCTATCACTATGGCAGTAATGTGGTACTACCTGTAGCTGTCAGCCCAGTAGGGCAGGCCCGATAAGCATAGCCTATTCATTAGTTAATTGATAAAGAGTGGGTTGGTTTTAGCCCCGTCAACTAAATAAGTCATTGAGGGATATAGAGCCTAGGGCACCATTGAAGGCAAAGGCTTGATACGCATCTGCAATAGAGATGATACACGCCCCGCTCTGTCTATACTGGATGATCCTCTACCAGTGTTAGGTAACCTAATCCAGGAGGCACACTTGGTTCAGGGTGTAACAAAAGAACCCCTACAGCCGGCAGCAGGGCTGTGGGCCATGGATAGGCGGAAGGTAATCAACCAACGGCTAGACATGCTGACAAGGTCAGCGGAAGGTAATCAACCAACGGCGACCTACTGCGAAGACGCTTGTAGGAGTTGCGACCACAAGCGGTTTATTCTCGCAACTGAATGATATGAGTATGAGAACCCTCCAGGAGAAATACCGGCTCGGTCATCGCCCGGGTCAACAAGGACCGCGTCCCTCAGAGGTACACTAGGCTGGGGTCGATAAATTGGCTACTGGAACAGAAGACAGAAAAGAAAGAAGAACCAACCTGTTGAAATGTAAAAAGACACTAAAGATTGCTACAATGAACGCATGCACGCTGAAAGCACATACCAAACAAGGTGACATGGTCGCTCTGGCAATGGAATATAACATCGACATCATCTGCATCCAAGAACATCGCATTTGTCATGAAGACACTGCCATGAAGTACAATGATATTGGAAATGGATGGACGTTAGTAACAAGCTCAGCAGTAAGAAACTCGGCCAATGCATCAATTGGTGGAGTAGGAATTCTGCTAAGCCCATTTGCACTTAAGACCCTAAACAACATCGAATCTATAAATCCCAGGGTTATTTATAATCGCAACATTTGATGGGAATCCCAAGGCAACAGTTATATGTTGCTACAGTCCAACCAATGCCTCAGAGCCAGAACAAGCAGTCAAGTTTTATGAAGATCTGACTGGACTTATAAAGGACATTCCGAAACACAATGTTAAAGTCATTGCTGGTGACCTGAATGCGCAAATTGGCCCAGAAGACATCAAGGGTTACACCTATAACACCAGTTCTAACAGAAATGGGTACTTACTTTTAGACCCAATGGAATAATGTGAATTGATACCAACAAACAACACATTCGAAAAGAGTAAGGGGAAGCTATGGACCTTTCAATACCCTAATGGAACCAAAGCACAACTGGATTACATCCTTATAAACAAAAAGTGGAGAAACAGCATGATCAACTGCGAGGCATACAGCTCGTTCAACCTAATTGGTTCGGACCACAGAATTGTGACTGCAGAGATCAGACTCAGTTTGAGAGCCAGCAAACCCAGGACAAGCAAGCAAATCAACTATGACTGGGAGAAACTCAGAACTGACAATGCTGTAAAGGATGCTTACACAGTAGAAGTTCAAAACCGCTTTGAAGCACTCCAGTTAATGGATGAAGACCAGTCTACCGATTCAATATACCAGAATATAATAACAGCCCACAAGGAATCAGCTAAGAGGCATATCCCCCAGAAACCCAAACGAAAACTGTATGTGCCATGGCAAAACTATGAGGTTACTTGTAAGAGAGAAGATCTTAAGATAGCCTACAAAGTTAAAACCGAACAACCAACAACCGAAAACATTAACAAGGTTGAGAAAGCTAAGGACGATCTTAAATTGGCCTACAACATCAGCCAGGAAAAGTACATACAGGATAAAATTAAGCAATTACAACTACTGCTCACATACAGAAACAATCAAGACTTACCTGGCAAACTGTAAATGAGGTATCTGGTCGGAAAAGTTGTGCAAAGGGGCGCAGTGGAAAAATCACTTCAGCAACTTGCTTGGGCAGCCACCAAACATCGAGGTCAGCCCTACAATGAAAATTTATGACAAGACACTACCTATAGAAACAGGGGACTTCACACTTGCCGAACTCCAAAGAAGCATTAAAAGCATGTCCAATAATAAAGCGAGTGAATTAGATGAAATCCCAGCCGAGGTATGGAAAACCGGAGTGCTAAACAGACCATTATTGAATGTTTGCAACTGGATGTTAAAAGGGGAAAAGCCACCACCAATTTGGACTAAAGGTCAACTAAAGCCTCTCCCCAAGAAAGGAGACCTCGGTATACCAACAAACTATCGTGGGATCTGTCTGCTTGTGGTAGCTACCAAAATATACAATAAAATGACTCCATATAGGATTAGGCCACACATAGAGAAACTACTACGTAAGAGCCAAAACGGATTTCGACCAAATAGATCAACAATAGCTCAGATACTTGCACTACGGAGACTGATTGAAGGTCAAAGAATCTCCCTGCATTCATGACTTTTGTGGACTTCAAGAAGGCATTCGACTCCATCCATAGAGGTAAAATGCTTGAAATCCTAAGAGCTTATGGAATACCAGAAGTAATTGTTGCTGGAATTGGATTGTTATATTGTGACACAGAAACGCAGGTACTCTCACCAGATGGTGAAACTGAGTTTTTCTCAATCCTGGCTGGCGTGCTGCAAGGTGACACATTAGCACCATTACTATTTGTAATTGTGCTGGATTACGCAATGAGGATGGCCACAAAGGGTGAAGATCTGGGATTCACACTTCAAGAACGCAGAAGTAGTAGATATCCAGCAACTACAGTCACAGACACCGACTTTGCGGATGACATCGCCCTGCTCTCTAATACGTTAGCAGATGCACAGCTTCTACTAAATAAAGCGGAGAGGGCTGCTAAGGAGGTTGGATTGCATATAAATACTACCAAGACCGAATTCATGACTTTTAATGTTGATGGAAACTTGACAACCATTGATAATAATCAACAAAGTAGCAAAAAGGACATAGAAGTTAGGAAAGCAAAGGCTTGGGCAGCTCTATCAAAAATGGATACCATCTGGAAATTAGATCTCTCCATAGCAGGCACATCAAAAATGGATACCATCTGGAAATCAGATCTCTCCAGGCACCTGAAGACTAAGTTCTTTCGAGCCACAGTGGAAAGTGTATTTTTATACGGGGGTGAGACCTGGACACTGACTAAATCACTTGAACTTGAACAACGAATAGATGGTTGCTACACAAGACTACTAAGGGCAGCCCTAAACATCAGCTGGAGACAACACATGACAAACGCCGAGCTTAATGGTACAATACCACCTGTATCAACCACCCTCCGTGAACGCAGATTAAGATTCAGTGGGCACTGCTGGCGAAGTAAAGACTAGGTCATACCAGATCTACTTCTCTGGCAACCAACTCATGGAAAGCGTAGTCGTGGACGACCGGCCATAACATATATAGATCAACTTGAAAGGGATACTGAACTTGGGAGAAACGAAATTGCGACAACTATGGAGAATCGGGAAGCCTGGAAGGATCTCATTTCCGCTGTCCGAGTTCGCTCGAACTAGTAGTAGTAGTATTCCTCTAAAATTTAGCTTGTTGAAATACACCCAGTAGATGTCCAAATACATCCCTCAGAATATAATGAACTATATTTGGACAATTGAAAAACCTGCGTTTTTAGTACTAAAACATCTGTAAAAACTTTCAAAGTCTGAATGGCAGTATAAATTTTTGTGCATCATTTTGTTGGACCATAAAATTATCTTCAAAAATATATATAACTTTACTAGGTTCCAAAAAAAATATTATTCTGAAATTAAGTCGAAACGTGTGCGAAACTTTTGGCCATTTTTTGTGAGTTTGTGCCTGCATCGTACCGTGCGTTACCTAATTTTCCGTTTGGTATATCACACTACTACTGGATGGCCAATATTCTTTTATATTTTTTTAGATGTTAAAAAAAAGTAATATTCCTACAGATTTTATAATATAATGTTTAGTTACTGAAAATTGTTTTGATTAATTTGTACTTTTTAGAAAAAATGGCATCATATTCCGTGCGTTACAGCCGTACGTTACGTACCATTATCACCAATGACTTATTATTGTTGTGGAAAATGTGTTTGTGTTTGTGAGTAGTTCGCTGAAAGAGAAATATAATTAACAGCTGCATCGTAAATAGGCCTAAAAACATATATTGTAAAACGAATAACAACTCAATGACTTACAAAAGCCGAATTGTTACGAAATGTTATTGTGTGTGAAGGTGGGTTTCTGGGATATATAATATACTACGAAATAATATTATTGAACCGTATAGAAATTGAACTGTTTGAACTAATTTGGTAGCGAATATGCTCAAAGCACACTGTAACACCACCTAATTACATTATAATTTTAATGCACTGCATTTAGGAAATTACATAGCAAACATGGCACCATTTATACTAATAAATAGTGTAGGCTTACAATGAATATTATATTGTATTGTATTAACTACTTATAATTATAAATTATTTATAAACCTTAAACTTTAAGTGTAAGTACGAAATAGCATAAGTTACAAATAAATAGTCCGGTAGTCCGTCTTTATAACTTGCTTGGAAGTATATATAGATAAATAAAATGTTTTATAAAACTTATTAATATTGTTGTTATCAATAATCTGGCTGATTGTGCCCGACTGACAGACATCAATCATTGAGGATTTTCTTTAAAGTGGTAAATTTCAACATCGGATCTTGACTTTAAGCAAAATCAATACGATTTTCGATCAGACCAGAACATTTTTGCTCGCTATTATTCCAATGGGAACAGTTCCTGTGCTGGTATGATGTAAAATATAGCCGAGAGCAATCAGATGGACTGTCTTAATGTAAAATATAGCCGAGAGCAAACAGATGGACTGTCTTAATGTAAAATATAGCCGAGAGCAATCAGATGGACTGTCTTAATGTAAAATATAGCCGAGAGCAATCAGATGGACTGTCTTAATGTAAAACATAGCCGGGAGCAATCAGATGGACTGTCTTAATGTAAAATATAGCCGAGAGCAATCAGATGGACTGTCTTAATGTAAAATATAGCCGAGAGCAAACAGATGGACTGTCTTAATGTAAAATATAGCCGAGAGCAATCAGATGGACTGTCTTAATGTAAAATATAGCCGAGAGCAATCAGATGGACTGTCTTAATGTAAAATATAGCCGAGAGCAATCAGATGGACTGTCTTAATGTAAAATATAGCCGAGAGCAATCAGATGGACTGTCTTAATGTAAAATATAGCCGAGAGCAATCAGATGGACTGTCTTAATGTAAAACATAGCCGAGAGCAATCAGATGGACTGTCTTAATGTAAAATATAGCCGAGAGCAATCAGATGGACTGTCTTAATGTAAAATATAGCCGAGAGCAATCAGATGGACTGTCTTAATGTAAAATATAGCCGAGAGCAAACAGATGGACTGTCTTAATGTAAAATATAGCCGAGAGCAATCAGATGGACTGTCTTAATGTAAAATATAGCCGAGAGCAATCAGATGGACTGTCTTAATGTAAAATATAGCCGAGAGCAATCAGATGGACTGTCTTAATGTAAAATATAGCCGAGAGCAATCAGATGGACTGTCTTAATGTAAAATATAGCCGAGAGCAATCAGATGGACTGTCTTAATGTAAAACATAGCCGAGAGCAATCAGATGGACTGTCTTAATGTAAAATATAGCCGAGAGCAATCAGATGGACTGTCTTAATGTAAAATATAGCCGAGAGCAATCAGATGGACTGTCTTAATGTAAAATATAGCCGAGAGCAATCAGATGGACTGTCTTAATGTAAAATATAGCCGAGAGCAAACAGATGGACTGTCTTAATGTAAAATATAGCCGAGAGCAATCAGATGGACTGTCTTAATGTAAAATATAGCCGAGAGCAATCAGATGGACTGTCTTAATGTAAAATATAGCCGAGAGCAAACAGATGGACTGTCTTAATGTAAAATATAGCCGAGAGCAATCAGATGGACTGTCTTAATGTAAAATATAGCCGAGAGCAATCAGATGGACTGTCTTAATGTAAAATATAGCCGAGAGCAATCAGATGGACTGTCTTAATGTAAAATACAGCCGAGAGCAAACAGATGGACTGTCTTAATGTAAAATATAGCCGAGAGCAATCAGATGGACTGTCTTAATGTACTACTACTACTACTACTAGGATCGGCATGCTGCATTGCAGCTGCATTTTTAAGAATGCTGTGCCGGCTTGTCAACAAAATTGCACCGCCACAACTCCCTATCACCCATGACATTTGCTAGATCATCCGCATCTTTAAGGCCAGTGTCCTTTAAGATGCGTCTCAAGAAAGTCATGGGCTGTCCACCATGCTTATTCACTCCATGAGGCTGCCAAAGTACGAGATTATGCACTGGCTGGTCCTCACGGCGAAAGCAATGTCCTGCAAAGCGGAGGCGATTTTGTTCTAGTGTCAAGCTTGGGGGAACCAATGAGACACCTCCAATGTTATATAGTGTCTGGTTGGAGATGTGTGCATTGTACTTGACACAATGAACCCGGCGTAGCATTCTTGTGAATGTGCCATCCAGAGATTTGGTGTCCTCAGCAGTTAGAGCCCAGCATGGACTCCCGTAGAGGAGTACTGGAACGAAAGTAATGAAAGTAAAAACTTAATGTAAAACATAGCCGAGAGCAATCAGATGGACTGTCTTAATGTAAAACATAGCCGAGAGCAATCAGATGGACTGTCTTAATGTAAAACATAGCCGAGAGCAATCAGATGGACTGTCTTAATGTAAAACATAGCCGAGAGCAATCAGATGGACTGTCTTAATGTAAAATATAGCCGAGAGCAATCAGATGGACTGTCTTAATGTAAAACATAGCCGAGAGCAATCAGATGGACTGTCTTAATGTAAAACATAGCCGAGAGCAATCAGATGGACTGTCTTAATGTAAAATATAGCCGAGAGCAATCAGATGGACTGTCTTAATGTAAAACATAGCCGAGAGCAATCAGATGGACTGTCTTAATGTAAAACATAGCCGAGAGCAATCAGATGGACTGTCTTAATGTAAAATATATCCGAGAGCAATCAGATGGACTGTCTTAATGTAAAACATAGCCGAGAGCAATCAGATGGACTGTCTTAATGTAAAACATAGCCGAGAGCAATCAGATGGACTGTCTTAATGTAAAACATAGCCGAGAGCAATCAGATGGACTGTCTTAATGTAAAACATAGCCGAGAGCAATCAGATGGACTGTCTTAATGTAAAATATATCCGAGAGCAATCAGATGGACTGTCTTAATGTAAAACATAGCCGAGAGCAATCAGATGGACTGTCTTAATGTAAAACATAGCCGAGAGCAATCAGATGGACTGTCTTAATGTAAAACACAGCCGAGAGCAATCAGATGGACTGTCTTAATGTAAAATATAGCCGAGAGCAATCAGATGGACTGTCTTAATGTAAAATATAGCCGAGAGCAATCAGATGGACTGTCTTAATGTAAAACATAGCCGAGAGCAATCAGATGGACTGTCTTAATGTAAAACATAGCCGAGAGCAATCAGATGGACTGTCTTAATGTAAAATATAGCCGAGAGCAATCAGATGGACTGTCTTAATGTAAAATATAGCCGAGAGCAATCAGATGGACTGTCTTAATGTAAAATATAGCCGAGAGCAATCAGATGGACTGTCTTAATGTAAAATATAGCCGAGAGCAAACAGATGGACTGTCTTAATGTAAAATATAGCCGAGAGCAATCAGATGGACTGTCTTAATGTAAAATATAGCCGAGAGCAATCAGATGGACTGTCTTAATGTAAAATATAGCCGAGAGCAAACAGATGGACTGTCTTAATGTAAAATATAGCCGAGAGCAATCAGATGGACTGTCTTAATGTAAAATATAGCCGAGAGCAATCAGATGGACTGTCTTAATGTAAAATATAGCCAAGAGCCATCAGATGGACTGTCTTAATGTAAAATACAGCCGAGAGCAAACAGATGGACTGTCTTAATGTAAAATATAGCCGAGAGCAATCAGATGGACTGTCTTAATGTAAAACATAGCCGAGAGCAATCAGATGGACTGTCTTAATGTAAAACATAGCCGAGAGCAATCAGATGGACTGTCTTAATGTAAAACATAGCCGAGAGCAATCAGATGGACTGTCTTAATGTAAAACATAGCCGAGAGCAATCAGATGGACTGTCTTAATGTAAAATATAGCCGAGAGCAATCAGATGGACTGTCTTAATGTAAAACATAGCCGAGAGCAATCAGATGGACTGTCTTAATGTAAAATATAGCCGAGAGCAATCAGATGGACTGTCTCAATGTAAAATATAGCCGAGAGCAATCAGATGGACTGTCTTAATGTAAAACATAGCCGAGAGCAATCAGATGGACTGTCTTAATGTAAAATATAGCCGAGAGCAATCAGATGGACTGTCTTAATGTAAAATATAGCCGAGAGCAATCAGATGGACTGTCTTAATGTAAAATATAGCCGAGAGCAATCAGATGGACTGTCTTAATGTAAAACATAGCCGAGAGCAATCAGATGGACTGTCTTAATGTAAAATATAGCCGAGAGCAATCAGATGGACTGTCTTAATGTAAAACATAGCCGAGAGCAATCAGATGGACTGTCTTAATGTAAAACATAGCCAAGAGCAATCAGATGGACTGTCTTAATGTAAAACATAGCCGAGAGCAATCAGATGGACTGTCTTAATGTAAAATATAGCCGAGAGCAATCAGATGGACTGTCTTAATGTAAAATATAGCCGAGAGCAATCAGATGGACTGTCTTAATGTAAAACATAGCCGAGAGCAATCAGATGGACTGTCTTAATGTAAAATATAGCCGAGAGCAATCAGATGGACTGTCTTAATGTAAAACATAGCCGAGAGCAATCAGATGGACTGTCTTAATGTAAAACATAGCCGAGAGCAATCAGATGGACTGTCTTAATGTAAAACATAGCCGAGAGCAATCAGATGGACTGTCTTAATGTAAAATATAGCCGAGAGCAATCAGATGGACTGTCTTAATGTAAAACATAGTCGAGAGCAATCAGATGGACTGTCTTAATGTAAAACATAGCCAAGAGCAATCAGATGGACTGTCTTAATGTAAAACATAGCCGAGAGCAATCAGATGGACTGTCTTAATGTAAAATATAGCCGAGAGCAATCAGATGGACTGTCTTAATGTAAAATATAGCCGAGAGCAATCAGATGGACTGTCTTAATGTAAAACATAGCCGAGAGCAATCAGATGGACTGTCTTAATGTAAAACATAGCCAAGAGCAATCAGATGGACTGTCTTAATGTAAAACATAGCCGAGAGCAATCAGATGGACTGTCTTAATGTAAAACATAGCCGAGAGCAATCAGATGGACTGTCTTAATGTAAAACATAGCCGAGAGCAATCAGATGGACTGTCTTAATGTAAAACATAGCCGAGAGCAATCAGATGGACTGTCTTAATGTAAAATATAGCCGAGAGCAATCAGATGGACTGTCTTAATGTAAAACATAGCCGAGAGCAATCAGATGGACTGTCTTAATGTAAAACATAGCCGAGAGCAATCAGATGGACTGTCTTAATGTAAAACATAGCCGAGAGCAATCAGATGGACTGTCTTAATGTAAAATATAGCCGAGAGCAATCAGATGGACTGTCTTAATGTAAAATATAGCCGAGAGCAATCAGATGGACTGTCTTAATGTAAAACATAGCCGAGAGCAATCAGATGGACTGTCTTAATGTAAAACATAGCCGAGAGCAATCAGATGGACTGTCTTAATGTAAAACACAGCCGAGAGCAATCAGATGGACTGTCTTAATGTAAAACATAGCCGAGAGCAATCAGATGGACTGTCTTAATGTAAAATATAGCCAAGAGCAATCAGATGGACTGTCTTAATGTAAAATATAGCCGAGAGCAATCAGATGGACTGTCTTAATGTAAAATATAGCCGAGAGCAATCAGATGGACTGTCTTAATGTAAAACATAGCCGAGAGCAATCAGATGGACTGTCTTAATGTAAAATATAGCCGAGAGCAATCAGATGGACTGTCTTAATGTAAAACATAGCCGAGAGCAATCAGATGGACTGTCTTAATGTAAAACACAGCCGAGAGCAATCAGATGGACTGTCTTAATGTAAAATATAGCCGAGAGCAATCAGATGGACTGTCTTAATGTAAAACATAGCCGAGAGCAATCAGATGGACTGTCTTAATGTAAAACACAGCCGAGAGCAATCAGATGGACTGTCTTAATGTAAAATATAGCCGAGAGCAATCAGATGGACTGTCTTAATGTAAAATATAGCCGAGAGCAATCAGATGGACTGTGTTAATGTAAAATATAGCCGAGAGCAATCAGATGGACTGTCTTAATGTAAAACATAGCCGAGAGCAATCAGATGGACTGTCTTAATGTAAAATATAGCCGAGAGCAATCAGATGGACTGTCTTAATGTAAAATATAGCCGAGAGCAATCAGATGGACTGTCTTAATGTAAAACATAGCCGAGAGCAATCAGATGGACTGTCTTAATGTAAAACATAGCCGAGAGCAATCAGATGGACTGTGTTAATGTAAAATATAGCCGAGAGCAATCAGATGGACTGTCTTAATGTAAAACATAGCCGAGAGCAATCAGATGGACTGTCTTAATGTAAAACATAGCCGAGAGCAATCAGATGGACTGTCTTAATGTAAAATATAGCCGAGAGCAATCAGATGGACTGTCTTAATGTAAAATATAGCCGAGAGCAATCAGATGGACTGTCTTAATGTAAAATATAGTGGAAAATTACACAACATCCTCAATGATGCCAGCTGGACGGACATCAGTGGGATTATTGATAACAATCATATTACTTGCAAAAAAAACATGCAAAACATTTATATACTCCCCTGGTTCAGTGGAAAAACGGCACATGGGTTAGTATCTTCCGAACTGGGCATTAATTAACAAAGTAATGGTTTATGGGAATCAGGAATATTAATAGCGGGCAACCAAACGATATACCTAGCTGAAATATAAGACCTCGCAACATGAAATAAACTTAAACCTCGAAGTTATAAAATTGTTTATTACATTGATATATTTACTCGAGCCACTTTGTGTAACTTTCTTTTAGTATTTACTCGAGCCACTTTGTGTAACTTTCTTTTAGTATTTACTCGATCCACTTTGTGTAACTTTCTTAGTATTTACTCGAGCCACTTTGTGTAACTTTCTTTTAGTATTTACTCGAGCCACTTTGTGTAACTTTCTTTTAGTATTTACTCGATCCACTTTGTGTAACTTTCTTTTAGTATTTACTCGATCCACTTTGTGTAACTTTCTTTTAGTATTTACTCGATCCACTTTGTGTAACTTTCTTTTAGTATTTACTCGAGCCACTTTGTGTAACTTTCTTTTAGTATTTACTCGAGCCACTTTGTGTAACTTTCTTTTAGTATTTACTCGAGCCACTTTGTGTAACTTTCTTTTAGTATTTACTCGAGCCACTTTGTGTAACTTTCTTTTAGTATTTACTCGAGCCACTTTGTGTAACTTTCTTTTAGTATTTACTCGAGCCACTTTGTGTAACTTTCTTTTAGTATTTACTCGAGCCACTTTGTGTAACTTTCTTTTAGTATTTACTCGAGCCACTTTGCGTAACTTTCTTTTAGTATTTACTCGAGCCACTTTGTGTAACTTTCTTTTAGTATTTACTCGAGCCACTTTGTGTAACTTTCTTTTAGTATTTACTCGATCCACTTTGTGTAACTTTCTTTTAGTATTTACTCGAGCCACTTTGTGTAACTTTCTTTTAGTATTTACTCGAGTCACTTTGTGTAACTTTCTTTTAGTATTTACTCAAGCCACTTTGTGTAACTTTCTTTTAGTTCGCTTTAAAACGATGTTTTGTATAAATAACTAATATTCCGTATAATATTAGTTATTTATATTGTGAAATGGGGGAACAGCGATGGCAGTTGAAATTATCCGGGACTAATTTTCGAGGCCCTGATGAAGAATATGTTAAGGTTGTATCGATGTAAAAAAATGTTATTGATAAATATTTAGTGGGAAGAAAAGCATTGAATTAATGTTTATGAAAATAATAGCTAATTTTATTAATAATTAACGGCTTTATGGCGAAAGGAAAAATGGGGTTTATTTAGTGATAATAAATAATATAGTTTACGATATTTCGGTATTAGGAGTAAATATAATGTGTGAGATTACACAATAAATTTCATTTTGAGTTCAAAATTTAAAAGTTAATTCCTCAAATTCATTGTTACAAAACTTTCAATATTGAAAAACAATTACATGATAATTTTAACCAAATGGAATGGACTACATTGACAACTCAATGTTGGATAGCAAACCAAAAGTATCATAAAACTCCACCACCTAGTTAAATAAAACCCATGGAAATACAGGATATCGTGGAAGTACAATAAAGAAGCAATCAAATAAAGTTGAACGTTCATTGTACTAAACTAACCCTCCTTCACTCCTAGTGCACAAATTGGGCTATTACTAGAATTAGGTGGACATAATCTGCATAAAAATATTATGAAAAACTTACTTAAAAATTGTAATTAATATTATAATTAACGGCAACTCCGTATAAAACATTCGTTTTAATCCAGAAATCCATTAATTACAATATTAGTTCCACAGGCCCAGGGATTATAATTTATATTAATTATTACAAATCCGTGAGAGGCGCGCCATCTTGCGTTGGATGCACAACAATTCCAATGTTTATACGATTGCCCGAAGCACCCCCAGATGGCGCTACTCCCTGTAATATTGTTTGTTCTAAGTAGCTGTCGCCATCTAGCGATGGTTGTGAGGAATGCGGCAAACTAAGTCTCCTAGAACTTATTGTGGACGCTGGAGGGTGCGAGTAATAATCTTCAGAGTCTTTTAACTGTCTATTGAAGAAATCTTCCAATTTCTATGGAGAAAAAAAATACTTAAGTAAGACAAGGACAGCTGTTGTGTTAGTATTAAATCAATGGGATTTCAAATCTTATGTATCCTGGAATGATATTATCTGCAAATAATCTTCAAAATGGCCAGTTGAATTACATTTTGGCGTTTGACATATTATTGAATTATAAGATTAGTCATCATAAGGAAAGAAGATACTTATAACAAACATAACAAATAAAGATATTGATGTTTCCATACGCCCCATGTGAAGAAGAATACGATGATTTCACTTTTCGGTCGACTTTTTATTAGAATTTTATATATGAAGATTTTTTATTTTTTTTAATTTATCAAGTGTTTTATAGCGCTTATTTCTGTCTTATAACCTGTAAAGATACTTATTCGTTTATTGTTTTGGTTAGATTCTGGCCTTCTGCATCCTGTGTTTCTGGTGAAAACCTGGTATTCTTCACATGGGGGTAACTGCAAAGTGAAATATAACGGCAGAAAGTCTGCTATACTTCACATGCTTCACATACTCCATACAAAGAGTCTCAGAATCGACTTAACGAATGAACTCACTGTTTTTCTCATTCTCAACCCATCTTTCCATTCCTTCACCTCCAACCCGTGGGCTTCGTCCTTCGTTTTCAACTTTGCGGTCTCGTGTTCCATCAGCATTTTTCGCTTTTCGTTTTGCACCAATAGGAGCTCAGTCATGGCGGAATCGTGTCTGGCCCGTAGGTCCTCCATCTGTGCTTGGTGTTTGGTCTCCTGGCGTCGGCTGTCTGCTTTCATCCGCTTCTCTTCTTGTTTCTCAAACTAAAATGAATAGCCCGAGGCGATTAACTTATTTTCTTAACGCCAAATATTAGCCGCGCGTTTCTGCTAGAGTACCATTAGTCTATTATAGTCTATCAAATAGTTACCATTTATAGGATAAAAAATTGAAGGGCTGAGTATAAAAAGGTACTATGTGACATTTTCTTAGAATCAGAGTTATACTCATAGAGGTCCTATGAGACCTAACTTAACTTACCAATAAGTTAGTCTCTGAGAAGAAAGTCTCTGAGGAGTAAGTCTCTGAGATCATATGAACAATTAATACTGCCTGATATCCTGGAGTAAAATAGTCCTATGGACTAATGTTAGTCCATAGGACCTATAACCAAAGTTACCATTTGGTTTGGCAAACTCTTGAAAGCTGCCTGAGCAATCATAACTTGAACAAAATTTTCAAGGCATATTTTACCCAAATTCATGTTATGTTGCTTCACAACCATTTTATCTTAAATCAAATGGTAACTTTGTTCTCTAAGAAAAGAGCTTTCGAATAAGCCTAAAAACTTCGTACGACCACTAGAACTGGAGATTATACATTTTGAAGATCTCCGATGACCGATAAGTCTATTCCGTGTAATCCCGCAAAGACCGCAGAGTCGTTTATTCGAGTCCCGTCTTCATTCCGGAGACTTGAAGTTATCTTATAAACTGATCAGTAGGTCCAATAATCATAAAGAAATACCTTCTCAATTAAAATTTTGTGCTCTTTCTCGTGGAGACATCCAATTGGCACCACTGGGCACAGAAATTTGCAGAAATTGAATGCAAACCCAAAACTTCATCGGCTTTACTGATATCGCGATATATCGGAGCCAGTATCTTCTATCCCAGATATCTCGAAAACTAAGCAACATATGGGAAAACGGTTTCCATATTTGGATTCAGCATGAAATTCTGCATCAGATAGGATATGTTACAAATATTCGTCTTTTTGGTTAGAAAATGCGCTACCCCCCCCCCTTAACATTTAAATATATATATATATAGTATAATTTAATTGCAAAAACTGGAGGTGTCACCAAAAAGGTAAAGCCCCACCCCACCCCCCCCCCCCCCCCTCTCGTGAAGCTGCTGATTAAATTCTTTAATATCAGGTAAATTTCAAAAAAAAATTTCATGAGAAAGATTCATATGGTTAATAATAGCTAATTAATATAAAGCTAACAGTTTTTATTTTCTCTTTTTCGTTTTCGGGCGCACCCTGGCTATTTATTCGTAAACTCTCCCTATACATCGCCATTCTCGTCTTAGCCTCCTGTCGTTGTATCCGTGGCAACCGTTGCTTCTCCAATCGGTGTCTTCGTCTCAACTCGTCCTCGTCGTCCTGATGTTCCAGTTTAATTTGTTCCAATTCCTGCGAGAAAAATAAAAATGACATTTAGCTATAAAAACCCCCAATTAGCAATCCCAACACATCCCAATTAGCCACACCAAACACATCCCTATTAGCCAACCTAAATACAACCCAATCAGCCACCCAAACACATCCCTATTAGCCACACCAAACACAACCCATTCAGCCACCCAAACACATCCCTATTAGCCACACCAAACACATCCCTATTAGCCACACCAAACACATCCCTATTAGCCACCTCAAATACAACCCAATCAGCCACCCAAACACATCCCTATTAGCCACACCAAACACATCCCTATTAGCCACCCCAAATACAACCCAATCAGCCACCCAAACACATCCCTATTAGCCACACCAAACACATCCCTATTAGCCACCCCAAATACAACCCAATCAGCCACCCAAACACATCCCTATTAGCCACACCAAACACATCCCTATTAGCCACCCCAAATACAACCCAATCAGCCACCCAAACACATCCCTATTAGCCACACCAAACACATCCCTATTAGCCACCTCAAATACAACCCAATCAGCCACCCAAACACATCCCTATTAGCCACACCAAACACATCCCTATTAGCCACCCCAAATACAACCCAATCAGCCACCCAAACACATCCCTATTAGCCACACCAAACACATCCCTATTAGCCACCCCAAATACAACCCAATCAGCCACCCAAACACATCCCTATTAGCCACACCAAACACATCCCTATTAGCCACCCCAAATACAACCCAATCAGCCACCCAAACACATCCCTATTAGCCACACCAAACACATCCCTATTAGCCACCCCAAATACAACCCAATTAGCCACCCCAAATACAACCCAATTAGCCACCCTAAATACAACCCAATCAGCCACCCAAACACATCCCTATTAGCCACACCAAACACATCCCTATTAGCCACCCTAAATACAACCCAATTAGCCACCCCAAATACAACCCAATTAGCAACCCAAAACACACCCCAATTAACAAACCTACCACATCTCAATTAGCAGCCGTAAACACATCCTAATTAGAAAATTATAGTGATTTTAAATAAATTGGGAGGTGACTCATTGGTCATTGCAATCACTTTCCACAGCATATCACTGTAACTGTATTACTGAACGAACAGTTCATCTTATTCAAATACATCTACTTGTAACCTTAAAGTGTACCTGAACCTGACCTAGGCAACAATTAATACTTGAACATGGTTTATAGAATTTCAGGAGACACACTTGCACCATTCTTGTTCATTATTGTGGTTGACTATGTTCTACGCATGTCCTTAGATCATTATAATGATGATGGGGTGATGATAACTCCACCTACTGGCTCCAGAAGTCGAGGAAAGTCCTGCCAAGTACCTAACTGATCTAGACTTTGATGATGACTTAGGAGTACTCTCAGAATCATTAGAGGGAGCCCAACGGCTCCTCAGCTCATTAGAACATGCTGCTTCTAGTGTTGGTCTTTTTATTAACTCCAGAAAGACCAAAATTCTGACAGTTAACTTTGAAAGTCCTCAGCAAGTCTCTGATCGGATGAGCATAAGCCCAAAGGATGGTATGCTTGAGCATGTGGACGACTTCTGTTACCTGGGATCATGGATCCGGAAGTCAGGTGAGGACCTTCGAATACGTAAGGGAAAGGCATGGGCAGCCTTGAATAGGCTTTCCAGGATTTGGAAGTCACCGAGAATTAATCGGAAACTTAAGGTCCGATTATTTAGAGCAGCAGTAGTTCCAGTACTCCTCTATGGGAGTCCATGCTGGGCTCTAACTGCTGAGGACACCAAATCTCTGGATGGCACATTCACAAGAATTATACGCCGGGTTCATTGTGTCAAGTACAATGCACACATCTCCAACCAGACACTATATAACATTGGAGGTGTCTCATTGGTTCCCCCAAGCTTGACACTAGAACAAAGTCGCCTCCGCTTTGCAGGACATTGCTTTCGTCGTGAGGACCAGCCAGTGCATAATCTTGTACTTTGGCAGCCTCATGAATAAGCATGGTGGACAGCCCATGACTTTCTTGAGACGCATCTTAAAGGACACTGGCCTTAAAGATGCGGATGATCTAGCAAATGTCATGGGTGATAGGGCGTTGTGGCGGTGCAATTTTGTTGACAAGCCGGCACAGCATTCTTAAAAATGCAGCTGCAATGCAGCATGCCGATCCTAGTAGTATAGAATTTCAGATATATATTTTCTTGTAAAATAATAAGAAGTTAGTGCAGTAAGTGTGTCAAGCTAATATTTGTAACTCCTACCTACTGTAAGTAACCTCATGGTACTTTCTAGTAATGACAATTAAAAATAGAGACTTTACCAGTTTTGTGCGAATGTCTTGGAGTCACTTAAGCTCGTGATGTTAAAAAAACTCATAATAATGTATTACATTTTTATACCAACTGGCGGAAAAAGTGTTGCAAGAAGTATTTGGCAAAATTGTGCTTGAATTCTATGTCGCACTGCAACAATTTTAAATAAAGAAAAAAAAAACCACTTATCAAAAAAATGCCCCAAGTCATTATGCAATTTGAATTTACGTTACTTACAGTAAATAGTCTGACGTAAGTCTTTAATTATGTATAATAGGTGAAGGTTGTAGGGTGTGTGGGTAGGTAACGCACCTTATCGTGTCTGTCCAACATTTGGTGCCGTTGCAGGAAGAATATATCCTTGAGCTGCTGTTTGGACAGCTGGTGTTTATCGTGTAGGTGCCGTTCCTCCAACTCCCACAAGGCCGACTCCCGGGCGCGATGTAACTGATGTTTCTCCAATAAAAAATTCCTGACAAACAATAATGAAACCACTCTAAAACTCATCGTTATAGAGACAGTAGTGGGAAGAAAAACGATGATAGGGCCTGGGAACCCAGCGCAGAAAAGGGACCCACGATGTTAATAATGTTAAACAATATAATTATCGTCAGATAATCAATCAATTAATTGTTAACATACCAGGTTGCAGGTTGCAGGGCTGCGGGGGCGGGGTGCAGGGCTGCAGGGTGCATGGCTGCGGGGGCGGGGTGCAGGGCTGCAGGGTGCAGGGCTGCGGGGCGGGGAGCAGGGCTGCGGGGGCGGCGTGCAGGGTGAAGGGCGCGTGGGCGGGGTGCAGGGCTGCGGGGGCGGGGTGCAGGGCTGCATGACTGCGGGGTGCAGGGCTGCGGGTGCGGGGTGCAGGGCTGCGGGTGCGGGGTGCAGGGCTGCTGGTTGCAGGGCTGCGGGTTCAGGGCTGCGGGTGCAGGGCTGCGGGGGCGGGGTGCAGGGCTGCGGGGGCGGGGTGCAGGGCTGCGGGGGCGGGGTGCAGGGCTGCAGGACTGCGGGGTGCAGGGCTGCGGGTGCGGGGTGCAGGGCTGCGGGTGCGGGGTGCAGGGCTGCTGGTTGCAGGGCTGCGGGTTCAGGGCTGCGGGTGCAGGGCTGCGGGTGCAGGGCTGCGGGGGCGGGGTGCAGGGCTGCGGGGGCGGGGTGCAGGGCTGCGGGTGCGGGGTGCAGGGCTGCGGGTGCGGGGTGCAGGGCTGCTGGTTGCAGGGCTGCGGGTTCAGGGCTGCGGGTGCAGGGCTGCGGGGGCGGGGTGCAGGGCTGCAGGGTGCAGGGCTGCGGGGGCGGGGTGCAGGGCTGCAGGGTGCAGGGCTGCGGGGCGGGGAGCAGGGCTGCGGGGGCGGCGTGCAGGGTGAAGGGCGCGTGGGCGGGGTGCAGGGCTGCGGGGGCGGGGTGCAGGGCTGCAGGACTGCGGGGTGCAGGGCTGCGGGTGCGGGGTGCAGGGCTGCGGGTGCGGGGTGCAGGGCTGCTGGTTGCAGGGCTGCGGGTTCAGGGCTGCGGGTGCAGGGCTGCGGGGGCGGGGTGCAGGGCTGCGGGGGCGGGGTGCAGGGCTGCAGGACTGCGGGGTGCAGGGCTGCGGGTGCGGGGTGCAGGGCTGCGGGTGCGGGGTGCAGGGCTGCTGGTTGCAGGGCTGCGGGTTCAGGGCTGCGGGTGCAGGGCTGCGGGTGCAGGGCTGCGGGGGCGGGGTGCAGGGCTGCAGGGCTGCGGGGGCGGGGCTATTCTAAAAAAAAAAAAAAAAAAGCACCGGACTCTATAGCACAACTAACTGCACGAGACCCACTAAAACAAAAAATATACTAAAAAGTAAAAACAAAACAAATTCTACTTACAACTCAGTTCTCTTTAAATCTTCGCGATGTTGGATTTTTAGCTGTTCCAACGAATTGTTGAGTTGTTGGTTCTGACGAGAAAGAAATTGTTTTTCCTAAAAATTTGCAAAAATGTAGGATAAATAAATGATAAAATCCTTCGTTTGACATTTTGACATCAGTAAATACTAAATAAATAAAATAAAAAAGAGTTTGGAGAAGGAAAATTTAGGTGGTTTGGGTATTTAACCAGAATACTTAACGGTTTGCGTCGCTTGGCCGCAGTAACAATTAGGAGTACGAACTGTAAATTAATTAACAACTATAAGGACTACTAACAACCAGAAGACGAGTCACAAGTTTACTTTCTACATGTAAATAAAAGGAACGGATTGTTTAGGTATCATCATTAGCTAGCCTACAACTATAGACTTATAATTAATTAATATTAATTAATTATTATCTCTCACCTTTTCTTGATGCTGAATATCCAACTCGTCTTTCCGTCTCTTGTACGCCTCTTTGCGTTCGTTCTTAGGCATTCTGTCCACTTCCGCCTTTAATTCTCTTTGCTCTTTCTTTAAAGAATCATGAAAACTTTTCAAATCCTTTACCTGAAAAAAATTAATAAAATTGTAAAAATCACACAAACTAAAACATAATATTAGAAGTAAAATGTAGTTCATTAATTAGTGAATTACAACATGCATCAGTCCGTTACAGCATTGAGATCATTCAACTGTTTGTATTGAATGAGCCACGACATTGTCCATCTACCTCTATGACGTATGATATCTGTGTCGGTGCGGGAGCAGAAAACACAGTGTAAGACTGAAGGGTAGAAAACAAAACACAACTTGCTAAAGTTAATAATATTGTGTTTCAAATCTTATCTTATTGACTATAATAGTGCCCTCATAAATAATTGACTGTGAGAATTAATTTTATTAAGCAGCAAAATGTTT
>JAUCBJ010002018.1:0-52133 GCA_032718475.1 Nemertoderma westbladi | reverse complement strand
AGGGGCCGTCCATAACTGGCGTCACGCCTTGGCCTTTTGGCCATCATTGACCCCCCCCCCCCCCACCCCTAAAAAATAAAAGCTAAAAGATAGACCTGGAAATATCTGATACCTTGTATGTCCGCATTTTACCTCCTCATGGCCTGTCATCTGTCAATACCATCATTATGCTGCCACTGTGCTCAACGCTACGGTACTTGGCCGTCTTTAACCATAATAATATGAAACCACTCATTCACCCATAACACCAATAATAAAGGTTTTACAATGGCATTCAATGGGTGTTATTGTCGTTGGGTTGTCAACCATTATGGACACTGGACGTGGACGTTACTCATCTTCCTCTTACTCATCTGGGAAATTTGACTACATTCCGCTCATGAATTATAACGCGATGGTTTTTTTTAGTAAAAACCTTAGAGGAAAAGTACAGATACGGTCAACAAGTTGGCCGTCAATGAGAGGAAAAGTACAGATACGGTCAACAAGTTGGCCGTCAATGAAAGGACAATAAGAAATCATAAAATTATAGAAAATCATAGAAAATTGTAGTTGGATGGGGTAGCATTTCCGGAATATTATATATCAATACGAAGTTCACGAATAGCGATGTATTATAGTTCTGATTGGAAAATGTAGTCTGATCGGACAACCAACACCATGGTTAGTATGGGAGATTGGTGGAGAGAGGAAACAATCACTTGTCGCAAACATCTAAGTAGATGCAGTACAGCGGATATATTGGTCAATGTGGTGACATCACAGAACACGGATGACCCACCCACACCCATCATCCCCTTGTCACAAAATCTCTGACCCCCACCCCCCCCCCCCCCCCCCCCCCCCCCCCCACCTTGCGTGAAGTCATTTATGGACAGCCCTTCATAATTTTTCATTACGTATCCAATTAATTTACACGAATATAAATTCATGGTGGAACTGGGTGGAAACTATAACATAAATGAACCAACTACGTTTTTCCGACATTGTTTGAGTTTGATAAGCTCTTCCCTTCGCGATGTGCCGCTGTGGTAGGACTACCATTTTCAAATTAGATCTTAGATTATATCTTTAACTGCTACCTCACACTCGTTGTAGATCAGTTGTCATTTTAAATTTTTCGCGAATTTAGTTAGATTAAGTAATTTGTAATTAATTAAAATATATAGATAATGTGGGGCGAGCCGCGACAGTATGCGAGCTTAGCATACGGGTATCACTATCTCGACCTGTGTGTTTGTCGTTCTGTAGATCCCAATATTTAAACGCTAAATAATAATAAAGCCAATCCTCATGAAATCTAACTAAATAACTAAACTTGGTACACAAATAGTCTGTCAAAAGTTGGGAAATGTTCCAAGTAGAATTTACGTGTGGCCTACGAAAAGATAAGATCAAAAAAAGTTAATTGTGTTATCTGTAGTAAAAAACTGAATTTTCAGCGTGTCCTTTCATGTAAATTAATTATTTTATATTATAAGATTTAATAATAATTGTAGTTAACCAATAACCAACCAGTAATAATTGGGTCGCCTGCACGCCTAAAATATATTACTTTTAAAACACCCAATCTCTGTCAATTAATACCTGCATGTCAACAAATCCTCTGTGCGCCTTTGGGTTGGGGTGCAGATTAAAAGGGGGTTGGAGGGGGGAACTTTCTCCTTCTTATTTGATTTATTGGCGGTTTGGTTAAAATTCTTACATACCGATTTCTGATAAAATTAATTAATCACATATAAAATTAATTTTGCATTATTATAACTGAGCCTCGTGCTGCGCGAAGACCCCACGAATGTGTAAATAAATGTTAAGAAGTCGTTAGTTCCATATCGTTGTGTGCGGTTGTGCCCAAATAACATTTTCTGTGAGTGAAATAACAGTTATTTTGTACTTATAGTTACGAGGCAATATCCCAAACATTAAATAATAACCTCTTATTAAGTTATTCAACTTTATTTATTTACATTTTATATATATTATGCGAAATATCAAAAACCCGTGGACGTTTCTAAAGATGCCCCACGTAAATCAAAACGATGACGCATAAAATACATCACAACTCCAAAGAAAAAATAACACAAGAATGCGATGTCCTGGTAACGCACGATAGGTATTAGGTTTATCTCTGGAGTGACAACTATACCGTTGGTAGTAAGTAAATTACGAACGTTACACTTTATAGAAATAACAGAGGCTCAATGCAACGTGTTCAGGAACGTGTTCAGGGTGTTTTATTTACTCACGTATCATATAATAACTATTTACGTCGAAACGCCCCCCCCCCCCCCCCCCCCCCGAGGATATCCATCCAAGCTGATATAGTGTATTTGCTGATGATTTAGAATATAATCTCTTAGATGGGGCCCAACGGGCCTTAACAACAGGCTGCGTCTAGTGTTCGTCTTTTTTGTTAATCCAAAAAAGACCCCAATTCTGGCTGTTAACTTCGAAAGTCCCCAGGGCAGGTCTGATCACATGAGCATAAGCTCTAATGATGGTGTGCTTACACAGAATACGTCGGAAACTTAAGGTCAGACTATTTAGAGCAGCAGTAGAACCAGTATCTGGATGACAGCCGCCTCCGCTTTGCAGGACATTGCTTTCGCCGTGAGGTCCAGCTTATGCTTAGGTGTCCTCGTGGAGAAAATAAGCATGGTGGACCTGGACAGCTCATGACTTTCTAGAGACGCCTCTTAAAGGGCACTGACCTTGAAGATGCGGATAATCTCGCGAAAGTCATGGGGGATAAGGAGTTGTGGCACGGTCGCAATTTTTACGATAAGCCGGCATATAATCTTAATGCGGCTGCAATGCAGCGTGCCAATTACGTCATAACGTGTATTATTATATTAGCTGTTACATTACTTGGCCTGTTTAGTACCCATCGCCATCACTGACGAACGAGTTCTCGTCAGAGATTAAACTGTTTCCATACCCATACATCTGTTTCCTAGGCCTACTGGCTTTCAAATTTATTTTTTAATTTTGTTCCCATTACATCTAGAGCTGATTTTTATCAAGATTCTAAATTTGAAAATCATTTATCAAGATCTTTTTTACTTCTCGAGAAATGGTTGTCTGTCCGTTAGACTGTCGATCTTTTCTGTAGGTCAGTATGTCCCCAAAACAATACAAAGCATATTATCTGGCTAACAAAATCCTATTTGGGTTTTCTTGATCGGTGACTTCTTTTCCGATGTCAGTATTCAAATTTGGCGGCATCGTTTATGTCTGTAATTCCTGACAGTCTGTCCATCAAAATATAACCGACAGCCTGACCAGTTTGTAAGCCATAATTTGTGAAAACTGACACTCGAAATGAATTCTGCGACCAGAAAAGCCCCTAGCTAAACTTTTAGCTAGATGGGTGTGACCTTTTCTTATATTTTGGCGGACAGACCTGTCTGGCAGTCCGATAGACAGACTTACAGATATTAGATGTCATTAAAAACGCAAATCTCATCTCTGCGAATTAATTTTCACGTCTCAATGCTAAATTACCAATTTAGGGGAAAGGAGCAGGTTACATAGTGGCACATTATTCTAACCAAAACAATAAACTAATATCAATAGAACTAGTTACCTTTTTATTTTGGGAATAATCAGGTGTCAGTTGCGTCGGTTTTCCTCTGGAGAGGGATGGTTTTTTTATTGCGCCGAAAGTCCCCATCACCCCCCTCATATCTGTGTTGTTGTGGTGATTTATCTCCGTTAGCTCACTCGGTAAAACGCGAGACATAAGATGGTTCGATCCCAAAATACGGACTAGGTATTTTTGTTTAATCTTAATTTATATTTAAACAGTATTTAGGCAGTTTAGGTTTCCAGCCAGCTTGCTTTTTAAGTTATCTACTTTAGTTAATCTGCAGTCTGGATTTGTACTCCACCCTAAACCCACGCACATCACACAACATTAATAATTAGTTATTTATCTTTTCCTTTTAATAAAGTTCCGACACCGCACGGTGTATGGAAGTGGTGTATTCCCAAACCCCATGTTACACTTACACGGTATCAGCAATAGAGCTCTTGACCAACACTGCGAGGCCAGTTTATATATCATCTCCGATATTTAACTCTCAAATGACAGCTAATAACGAGCAAAAAAGTAACAATGAGACAGAGATAGGATTTAAGACTAAAAACAATACCGCCATAGGGCGTTCCCTTTAAATAAATAAATAAAATAGATTATGAAAGCTATCATAAATTATTAATTTATTATTCGCCATTGTTACATTCTGTACAATAAAGAGCAACATTTCCCGAACCTCTCTACACGCGAGGTCAAAGTATAATAGCACCAGAAGCAACCAAACCGTCGCAGATAATAACCGCTAAACACTTCCTTCTTTAGTTCAACTCGAACAATGCAATAATAATGACCACATTCATCTATTTCTTTCCTTTGGCCGCGTTGCCTTTGGATACCGACGTGCTCCCTTTGGTGGGTTTCCGGTCCGACACTAAAGCGACCTTCTTTACGGCCGAGGATTCCTCCAATAAGATCTTCTTCTTGAGATGTTTCTTATAAGATAAGATGTCTCCTTCCCATCGCGTTATCTTCTGGTGGTTACAGATCCAAATCTCATTGGCCACCTGGCTGATCAGTCGGAAGTCGTGGGAGACCAATACCAGACCCCCGTCGTAGGCCTTAATAGCGTCGGCTAGTGCGTCTATGGTCTCTATATCGAGATGGTTAGTCGGTTCGTCTAGAAGCAGCATATGCGGCTGTCTCCATGCCAACCACGCGAAGGTGACCCGACACCGCTGTCCGTCCGATAGATTAGCTATCGGACAGACCTGCTGCTTCCCAGTGAGCCCATACCGGCCGACTATCTTCCGCATAGCGTCTCTCTCTTTAACCTCAGGGAATTCTTTCAACATAAAGTCGACGGGACTTAAATCCACGTCCATCTGATCGTTGAGATGCTGGTGATACCTCCCGATACGTAGATGCGTGTTCTTCCTTATGATCCCGTCCGTTGGGAACAACTCGCCGGCTATCAATTTCAGCAGAGTACTCTTACCGGCCCCGTTGGGCCCAACCAACGCCCACCTCGCGTCGCAATCCAACCCGAAATCGATGTTATCGTAGATAACCGGCGTATCAGCCGAATACCTAAAGCTAACATTCTGCACCATAATCACCGGCGGTGGCACCTTGCCGCACTCTGCGAAGGAAAAGTTAACCGTTTTATCGTTTATAACCTTCTCCGCCAATCCCCCAGCTACCATCTTGGCCAGCGTCTTCTCTTTACTTTGCGCTTGTCGCGCTAGTTTGGCGCTTCCGTGACCGAACCGCGCTATGTAATCCTTCATGTGGGAGATCTGATCCTGCTCCCAGCGGTATTGTTTCATTTGGTTGTCTTCGAGTTCCCGACGTGTCTGTACGAACTGGTCGTAGTTCCCGGTGTAGGGGATTAGAGACCCGCGATGGAAGTGCACTATGTTGGTGCAGACGCCGTTGAGGAAGTCCTGCGAGTGGCTAATAATTACTAGGATCCGTTTATATCGCTTTAACTCGTCCTCCAACCACACGCACGCCTCGAGATCCAGATGGTTTGTCGGCTCGTCCATCAGTAGCAAACTGGGTTTGATGTAGAGCGCGCGCGCCAAAGCGATACGCATCCGCCAACCCCCGGAGAAATGTTTCATTTTCTTTTGCATCATTAGTGTAGTGAATCCCAAGCCGTGAAGCAGTCTAGCGGCGTTGGATTCGGCTGATTCAGCTTCCAGTTCCTCTAATCGTTCGTAGATGTCTGTTAGTCTGTTCGTCAGGTTGTCGTTGTCGTCCCTGCCTATGATGGCGGCTGCCTCGTCCTCTAACCGGTTCCTCTCCACGTCAACTTCCATCACCGCCTCCAGTGGCGTCATCTCGCTGGGGGGCATCTCGGAACTCAGATGGAATATATCGATGTGATCCGGGATGGGGATTTCTCGCATCGCGAGGACCGACAACAACGTTGACTTCCCGCACCCGTTCAACCCGATCAGCCCGTACCGCTGGCCCGTGTTCAACTCCAACCCGGTGCTACTGAGCAGCTCTACCCCGTGGAAGGTAATCGATAGCTCGTCGATGTGGAGGTCCCGGCTGTCCGGGTGGGATCCCAGAACTCCCGTAGCGCTCCGGGCCGCCGCTTTATCGATATCGAGTTGCGACAGTTGACTCGCAACCGAATCGTTTCGGCTGATACTCCCGCTGCCATTACAGTTCCCGTTGGTCAGTAAGTCTCCCGCATCGCCGTAGTCCAGGGATTGTTTGCGCGATCCAGGAACTCCGTTCGCGGCTTTCCCCTGCCCTTGGGATTTTTGTTTTTTCGCTTGGGCCCGTCGTTTCGCGCTTTCAGATGGCATTTTATAAGAATATGTCAGTATGTTTAGTCTGTTAGTGTGTGAACAGGCTGACAGGCAGACAGGTGCAGAGGTGAATGAATGTTTCGGTTCTTCGGGTTGCAGTTGGTTGCCAGGTTTTGGTTACGTCAACACAGCTAGTCTAGCCAGACAGAATAAATGCCGGTAATATTTTTAATTATCTGATAATACAGTAATAATTAAAATAACTTGATTTGTTCGGTAGGTACGGTGTACGGTCTGACGGTAAACCTACTTGACTTGTGGGTTAGGCCTAATTTAAAGTCAGTATTTGTTTGCATACCTGCATACGATGCTGTACGATAGCTAGCTCTACCTGTCGTACCGCTGTACCGGTCAGCCGGTATTTGCCAATCGTATTTGGTGGATCAATCAGTCAATTCAATTCACAATCGTAGGCCTATTTGAATCAAACGTCAGAAGCAGAACGTATATCAGTCAGTCAGTATATGCGCTACTCCTGCTCTGGGTGCAGGTCGATTCGCCCCTCGACCTATTCGCACAAGTCTATTCCCCCAGTAATATAATATACAGCACGACGCACAGACAGACAGGACAGACGCAATAGGTGCGTCCTATTGTCAAATGTGCGGTGCTACCGTTGTCACTACCTATGTAATGAGCACAAAAGTATGATTGTGAGGGGCTCTGGAAAGGTACCTATAATTGAAACAGTAACGCAATGTTAACGCTTGCGTTACTTGCATAGCAGTATCATTGTTAAGCTACTGTAAGTACGAAGTCAGGGAGTGCACTTACACAGTCAGTTTGAATGGAATTTCCCCAATCGGATGCAGCAGTCGTGACGTGATGGATGACTCATCAAAGGGAGAGCACGAATGAAGGAATAAAATAATAACTTTAAGAAAGAACCCCCCCCCCCCCCCCCCCCCCCATCCCACCCAACACGGATGGAGCCAAAAAATTAGAATTCTCTTATACTGCCTGACTGTATGTAAATGTATGTACAGTAATATCAAAATAGGTTGATATGGTAACTACTGTAGGGTAGTTTGCTTTTGCCGTGAGGACCAGCCAGTGCATAATCATGTGCTTTGGCGGCCTCGTGGAGTGAATAAACATGATGGACAGCCCATGACTTTCTTGAGACGTATCTTTAAGGACACTGGCCTTGAAGATGCGGATGATCTACTGTATGTCATGAGTGATAGGGAGTTGTGTACTACTAACTGTAGTTTGTGGTGGGTGCACACTGTACGTACATTCTCAACACCACTAGGATGCATCGCCGACCCGCCCCAACGCAACACCTCCATAGTTCGCGTTCATCCTTATAACCACCCCCCCCCCCCCCCCCCCCCCCCAATCCATCTGTATTATCGTGCATGACAATAGTTAGCAGAGGTTCCCGGAATGCCAATTGGCCGACTACCACGTTATGTATCGCCAGCCGGCTACCATAGAACAACATCAGAATTGATACAGGCTGGTCAGTTCTGAGTGCGATAGCAGTGGCAAGCAAGTCTAATCCGGGTTCTTCGTCCCGCAACTATCTATTAATTGATACTACTGTATTATATTGATATGTATAAAGCCCTCCACTTTATATCTGGCCCACGGCCAGAGGCCAGTAGCAGGTCAAAAACTGATACAGATCTAAAGTCCTCTGAGGATTAATCTGGTTGATAAGTTTGCGTCCAAATAGTCAGGCCTCCAAATTTGGCCGGGTGTGAGAATAACTAGTTTCTAATAAACATACAAAACTTATTTTCTTCTATAAATGAATACTGTACTGATATAGCTCTCTACCAGTGCCCGGGAAAATTCCCCCATCCCTTGTTATTGACAGCGGCCGTTTATTTGACTTATTGACTTTCTTTCAGATGATGGCCGTTAAACAGTAACAGTGTCTAGCACTAAATCATATCACCTCCGGTACAGGCCATGACACCGGAATTCTGGCCTCTGCTAGCGGAGACCGATAATTTACTAATGTATTAATGTACTGTACTAGGTATCGCCTTGATAAATACACACAGTGGTAGTGTGATTTCGTAGCATTCCATTGAAATTCAAATGAAATAGTGGGGCATACGAGTTGTTAAAAATAATTTATTTATTACATGGGAAAACATAACCTTTGTTCACTATTCTCGAAGCATTATATTTACTGAGCGCCAGTGAGGTTAATAAAGGGTCTAGATAATATTGAAAAATAATGTTCTGCGTTTTTTTTCCATGATATACCACGTATTATATTTTATTCTTAAATTGGTACTTTTTTTGTTACTCAATTCTTTAATAAAATATATAACGATAGTGTTACAAAATTAATTGAACTGTTGTATTTTACTATATTGCTTCCATAGTTACTGCGATTCAAATTATTACACTCTTCAACAAACTCCTGATACTACTGCCTTACTCAATGGCAAATAATTTAGTGTTCTCGAATATTTATTACGTAACTAGAGAGCCGCTTAACTACATAAACCAATATTGGATATTGAATGTGTGAATTGATTTTGCTCAAATTACTGGCAAACCTTTTCTACGTCGATGCTCTTTCAACACATGTAATTTAAGAAATTCCACTAAAAATATTTTATATTATCTTTTTCCCTATGGAAAAAAGTACTAATTTTTCTCCCGATTTTGAGTTAAATTCGATCGAAAAAGTAACAATTTAAAAATAAAAGTTGTTATATTGGGTGATCGTGTATTTGAAAATCATATAGGCCAATCGCAATCAGTGACCAGTGTTTAGTAAGTTCGATTGATTTAAAATGTTACAAATCGACTAACTTTCCCTTTATATACGCTGTCACTACTGTGAATAATTGAATGAATAATGAATAATTATTTATAGTTTATGAAATGGCAACACGGAATTCATACGAATTGGCTCGATTGTGCGTTGACTTGTGTCCCATATGGTCTAAATTATTTAGGCCCTTCAAGTCCAACAAAAGGAAAGCTATCTTTTGTCGTACATTCTGCTTGAGTAAGTGCATTGTGCAATGGTGCACTATTGTGGTGGGTTGGATGTTGGCTATTGTGGGAACCAATATACAATGCGTTCTTTTATTTTGACTTGTGTGTCTCGGAACCGTTACTAAGTATAAACTATTTCGGAGTAGGGAGTGACAATGATAACTAGAACCGGCGCCGAGTAGTCGAGAAATAAATTATTTTTTAAATAAATTACATTATAATAATTATTATTGTATAATGCTGATAGATAAACTGAATGTAAATTTTAAGTTTCACTTTCAAATCATGAGAATTTAACAGATAATGAAATACAAAACCATTATCAAAATTATCATACCATTTATGTACATTATATGACATTTCGAGTTTATCACTGCGGTATTAACGACGTTAATATCGGCAGATACGTTGAGTTATAGTTATTAACTCTCCCTTGAAGGATATTAGGACCAATAAGTTGAGACAGATTTAGGAAACACTCCTTACAGGATTCCACGGTTAGCGGACTATCCACGGTCAATCCGTAGAACAGCGAATCGTAAAACCCCTCTAAATAGGTCTTAAACTTTTGTTTCCCCAGACGACGACCAATCACAGGCAAGCATTTGGCGACGGTGTCCAGCAGGTTGACGTGATGTTTATAATGTTTGTAGGTGGTTGATTTAGCTACTAGTGGTAGCGATGAGGTGACCAGACTACTGGCAGTCTGTATGCCGGATAGTTCTGTGAGTAAGTAGACCGCGCCGTCGGTCTGCTCCCAGGGCTGGGTGGGCCGTTTAAACAGACAGTCGGAACAACCGACAGCCGCTCGCCCCATCTTAGGGGCCAAGGACCCGCAGGAGTACATTGGTTGGTCAGTATGCTGGTCGGTAGACGCCTCAGATTGGCTCGGTTGCTTGGCAACCGAAATCAACAATACCTCGAGTTTCGCCTGCAAATCTTCTATCGCCGCGTTGCCATGTATTTTAGCAATTTTAGCCAATGAGAGAGCTGCTCCTTGGCGGACTGTAGGAATGTTATCTTCCAGGTTGGCGTAGAATAACGGATATAGAGATTGTAGTCTTTGTAGATCCACTATATCTGGGAATGCTTCTACCAGAGTGCCGGTAGCCAAACAAGCGGCGTCTCTTACCGCCCAGCTGTCGTCCTTAAAGGCCTCTAACAACGCGGCCAGTAACTTCTCTACGTGCGGCCGAGTTACTTCCGGGTCTATCTTACTAGCTAACTCCGCGATGCAGGAGCAGGCAGCCTCACGTACCGCGTGGTTCGTCGCCGCAGACTGGGACACGTAGAAGGCGACAACGTCGGACACGTAACTCGCGACTACCCTCGGTCCCGTGTCGCCGAAACGCGAGCGCCAAGTAGCGAGCGAGTAAACACGAACACCCTCGGCCACATAGTACCGGTTCAAACACATCGGGGGAACGAGTTGGGGGTAATAGGACTCCGCGGTGGGGCAACGGGCGAGGAAACTACGCGTAGCTACGGACGCCGCCATGCGGACCTGGCTCCAGTTGTCGGAGAGCCCGGCGGCAAGCACGCTGGAGATATCCCCGGCGAACTGGTCGCCTTGGAGACAGCCAATAAGAGCGGAGATCGTCTGGAATCCCGTCTCTCTAACGAACCGGTTAGGATGCCGACTAGTCGAAGCTACGAGGTCTAGCAATGGTTTATCGAAGTACGGGATGAACTTATCCCCGGAACCTTGTATTATCGAGAGAAGCGCGTTGATACTGGTTTCTAAGAAGCGCCATCCTGCTATGTCCTGTAGGAATTCCTTTCCGGCCTGTCCCGTAGGTGTGGGGGTTTCGGGTTCCTCGGCTGATGGACTCACCAGATTGTTATCGATTAGATTAATCACTCGGTCTTTCACTTTGCAGTATACCTTCTCCGTCCCGTAGACCTCGCATATAACGCCCAGTAAGTCGCCGCACGCTGTTCGAACCCGCGATTCGTTGTGTTCCAGATTGGTGGATGCCAACCGTAGCATATCCGTGTAGGATGTCTCTAACGGGGTGGGTTGTTGGTTCATGATTAGCGCAGCCGCTGTAAAACATCCGTGCAAAGTCTCCCAGGTTGGACTTTCTTGACGACACAAACTAACAATTAGGTTCCAAAGATCAACAACTTCTGAGTCCCTCATCTTCCGCAACATCGCTTCCAAGGCAACCAGCCCTTTGTCTCTGTCCAGTTTCATAGGCGACGTTAGCAATTTGACGGTTGATTCCATTGTATTAGAGTATTGAATTAAACAGTTAGGCCTAGAGAGGTTACTGTATAACTTTTATGTGATAAGAGATTCTATGATGACACTCTGACTGACTTCAGTCCAGCAAGAGTTAGAATAATTTAAACAATAGTGAATACTGAATACAAAGAAACAGATGGGGGGGGGGGGGGGGGGGGGGACTGGACGCAATAAAAATTCATTCCTCCCAG
This sequence comes from Nemertoderma westbladi, assembly GCA_032718475.1. Taxonomy (NCBI): domain Eukaryota; kingdom Metazoa; phylum Xenacoelomorpha; order Nemertodermatida; family Nemertodermatidae; genus Nemertoderma; species Nemertoderma westbladi. Next base: position 40,361 of record JAUCBJ010002018.1, on the reverse strand, counting down.
GGGAAATTCGACGCAAATAACAGCTGATTATTCTCAAAAATAAAACTGTTACCTGTTCTATTGTGTTTAGTTTTTTTTGTTTTGGTTCAAATAACGTGCCACTGTAACCTGCTCCTTTCCCTAAATTGAGAATTTAACATTTAGGCGGGATATTATTTCGCCAAGGCGGGTTTTGTGTCCAGGTCCCCCACCCCCCTGTCTCCAAAATTTTAAATACACGTTCGTGGGGCGTCGCGCAGCACGCGAACTTGAGAAAGTTCGAAACAATTTCGATTTGATCTGGAGTCAAAAGTTCGATTTGTCCGTAACTTTAAGAAATATTGCAACGTTTTATCTAGTATGCCCATGCAAAATTTGGTTGAAAATGGATAAAAATCCTCAAAAGTTATTTACGAATGAATTTTTCATTACAGACGGAAAGACAGACAGGCAGACGGACATGACATTTTGCCCTATTTACTAATTATAATTGTGCGCTAAGACTGGCCCCGACTGCGTGGCACGCCCCACAAACAAGGTAACAGGCTGATTATGGATCCCCCCCCCCCCCCCCCCGCCCCCATCCACCTCTGTTGAAATTTGACCCAACAGGAGGCGTCCTTTAGCTTTAATACTTAATATCAATATGTATTAAAGGACGCCTTGGTTGGTTGAACCACATTGATAAAATACAAAGTAATAATAATAATAATAAATATACAAAGTTATTCTTGTTACGAAATTCCGTATAGTTGGTTCAAGTACCATTTTCAAGATATGACGATTTTACTATAGTATGTTTTCATTTCAATCAAATTATTATGTAAGAAAGAAATACAGACTATGTTTTCTAAACATAAAAACTTATATGTGGGGTTTCCTGGTCTGTGATTTTATTTTCGAGGTTAGTTTTCACTTTTAATAAAATACAGTCTGTCTGACCGACTGTCTGTCTCTCAAAATAAAATTATACCACACCTCCAACTAAGAGTTTTGCTGTGTGGGTTTTCATGGTCGCTGAATTCATTTCCGATATCAGTTTTCACATTTGCTGGTTCCAAACGATTGTCTGCCTTTATGGCTGGCGGTTATATTTTGATGGGCAGACCAGGCCATGGGCAGACTGACAGGCATACAGACAAACACGCCGCCGAGAAGTTTGAAAACTGACATCACGGTATTCAGTTGAATATCAAAAATATTATTTTTTTTCGGCTAAAAATGCCGAACTAAACATCTAAAAAAACAATATAGAATAATTTGTATAAATATGAATGAATGGAATTAATTATATTTAAAGATACAAGTTTACGTTAGACACGACTCATCTAATAAAAGTTGCAAAAATTGACGAACACCACGAATTTATGAATCTATTTGATTGGTTTGACTCTTGACTGTTCTACTCTTCTCTGTAGACTACAGTAGGCCTACATTGGGAGCCCCTAACGATTTATTATTGTAAATGTTATAGATGTTTCCAGCGACGAGGACGGTAATAGTTCCACCGATGAAACAACTGACGTTGAGGAGCCTACGACCAGTCCTTATCGGGCTGCCTCCCCATTGGTTGATTCCCCCGGCAGCCCGCACCGTGGTGCCTCCCCTAGCAACCAATCACCTCGCGACTCCCCCAACCGGGCGCCTCGAGTCATTAAGTCCCGGACTCTCAGTGAGTACCGACTCGGAGGCGCTCTCACTCCGGTCATCGTACGATCTTCCTTCTCCGATGAACCCCGGACACCTCGTCCCTCGACTCTATTCGTTGGTTCGCGGTCCGGTCGAAACGAAAAGAGCAAAACGAAAACCACGCCCACCAGCCCGAAGAAACGGATTAAACCTGACTACACAATAAGGTGGGTGGGTGAATCCGTTTTATAACTTAATTAAAGTAAAGTAATAGACTAATATTAGATGGTGCGTCTACCATCGAGGGTTGTATCGTTATAAGGTAATTTAAGTTGAAGAGATCGGGGGTTGAAAAGGGATAGTGGTGACCCTTAAGGCGAGGTAGCTCAGTTGGTTGAGCCAATCCATGGGTTATAGGTTCGAGCACTGCCAGGGTCCACTCAGCCTTTCATCCACTAGAGTTGATGGGGGCCAGTTGAACTACTGGGACCCAAACTTGGGATTTTAGCAGCGCAGGCCAGGCCCTACACCTTCGGGTAGCAGCTATCGAAATCTCTCGGGTCGGATCGCCTCCGTCTTCGATTTACTGTTTGCTTTTTCAACCTTGGAAGAGAGTGTGTGCCTTGCCCGCCTCTTAAAAGATACAGAGAATCCATGTTCACAATACTTTGAACATTTATGAATGTTTAATTTCCCTTTCAGACTATCGCCGGTGCTGGGCCCCATCCAACCATCCGTAAACCGTCGTCACAACAACCGGTCTGTATCTTCAGCTGACGACTTCGCACCGATCAGACCATGGGCTCCTCTAGATGGCGTCATTATGTCGAGTGTTCCGAGTCCCTCTGAAAGAGAGAGTGTTAGTTACAGATTACCACAAATATTAATAATCACCACACATTATATATATATACATGTTTATGTAAATATTATATATACACAGGTAAAATATTCACGATAATCAAAAAGTATGGAGAATTGCAGACCGATTACCGACCCCACAAATACCATAGGCTGTGTTCTAGTACATTTCTCACAAGTTTGAACTAGAAGGGATTATAAATAACTAAGTGGGAGAATGATCTCACTATTCTATATTTCGCCCTCTAGCGGTAGACTTGAGAACTGCAGTTGGATTAGCCTCCTTTAAAATATACAGATGATGATGTAGTACATATTATCTGCGACGTTTTAGCTTGAATGGATTAAAAGCAAAGAAATACGATATTTTTTAATGATTACACAAATAGCCCTCTAACGGCTGACATACGAACAGTAGAAGTATGTCTATTTGCAAACTTTTTAAACTTTTTTTATGTGCACTGCCACTGATTACTGCCGAAATTGCGACTCTTGATACAATTTAATTTCATGTATTTAAAATGTATAGGGCCAACTGTAAGTGATAACTAATGTAATATATTATATATCTTAAATATACGAACATGTCAACCTCACTTATCTTTCAAAATGATCTCTTTTATATAGTCAAAACATCTAAGTGATATGAAAAACACTTATGTTGTGGTGAGTGTCACGATCGCAACAACAATCAAGTGGGCGTTTGAGGTGTTTAGACTTCGGCGAAGGGTGTGCAGTTGTAGCGCAGAGAACGGGGCGATGGTTCAGTGGGGCGAAGGGGGTGCAGTTGTAGCGCAGAGCTCGGGGCTCGATGGGCACGGGCCGATGGCTCAGTGGGGCGATGGCTCAGTGGGCGATGGCTCAGTGGGGCGATGGCTCAGTGGGGCGATGGCTCAGTGGGGCGATGGCTCAGTGGGGCGATGGCTCCGTGGAGCGATGGCCCAGTGGGGCGCTGGCTCAGTGGGAAGATGGCTCAGTGGGGCGATGGTTCAGTGGGGCGATGGCTCAGTTGGGCGATGGCTCAGTGGGGCGATGGCTCAGTGGAGCGATGGCTCAGTGGGACGATGGCTCAGTGGGGTGATGGCTCAGTGGGGCGATGGCTCAGTGGGGCGATGACTCAGTGGGGCGATGGCTCAGTGGGGCGATGGCTCAGTGGGGCGATGGCTCAGTGGGCGATGGCTCAGTGGGGCGATGGCTCAGTGGGGCGATGGCTCAGTGGGGCGATGGTTCAGTGGGGCAATGGCTCAGTGGAGCGATGGCTCAGTGGGACGATGGCTCAGTGGGGTGATGGCTCAATGGGGCGATGGCTCAGTGGGGCGATGGCTCAGTTGGGCAATGGCTCAGTGGGGCGATGGCTCAGTGGGACGATGGCTCAGTGGGGCGATGGCTCAGTGGGGCGATGGCTCAGTGGGGCGATGGCTCAGTGGGGCGATGGCTCAGTGGGGCGATGGCTCAGTGGGGCGATGGCTCAGTGGGGCGATGGCTCAGTGGAGCGATGGCTCAGTGGGACGATGGCTCAGTGTGGTGATGGCTCAGTGGGGCGATGGCTCAGTGGGGCGATGGCTCAGTTGGGCAATGGCTCAGTGGGGCGATGGCTCAGTGGGACGATGGCTCAGTGGGGCGATGGCTCAGTGGGGCGATGGCTCAGTGGGGCGATGGCTCAGTGGGGCGATGGCTCAGTGGGGCAATGGCTCAGTGGGGCGATGGCTCAGTGTGGCGATGGCTCAGTGGGACGATGGCTCAGTGGGGCGATGGCTCAGTGGGGCGATGGCTCAGTGGAGCGATGGCTCAGTGGGACGATGTCTCAGTGGGGTGATGGCTCAGTGGGGCGATGGCTCAGTGGGGCGATGGCTCAGGTGGGCGATGGCTCAGTGGGGCGATGGCTCAGTGGGGCGATGGCTCAGTGGGGCGATGGCTCAGTGGGGCAATGGCTCAGTGGGGCAATGGCTCAGTGGGGCGATGGCTCAGTGGGGCGATGGCTCAGTGGGGCGATGGCTCAGTGGGGCGATGACTCAATGGGGCGATGGCTCAGTGGGGCGATGGCTCAGTGGGGCGATGGTTCAGTGGGGCAATGGCTCAGTGGGGCGATGGCTCAGTGGGGCGATGGTTCAGTGGGGCGATGGCTCAGTGGGGCGATGGCTCAGTGGGGCGATGGTTCAGTGGGGCAATGGCTCAGTGGGGCGATGGCTCAGTGGGGCGATGGTTCAGTGGGGCGATGGCTCAGTGGTATTTAAAAATAGAGTTTCGAAGCAGCGATTATATATTATTTACAAATAGGGCAGATGGCAACTAGAAACTGAAAAATAGTGCACATTGTTCTTTAAACTTGATATATTTGTGGTAGACTCCGATCCGATGACGCTACGGCCACTGCATTACGCCCGTTTAAAGCCCGTTGCTGGCTTATGTGAAGAATACCAGGTTTTAACCAAATACACAGGTTACAGAAGGGCTGCATCTAACCAAAACAATAAACGAATTAGTATATATACAGGTTATAAGACAGACTTAAGCGCTATAAAACACTTAATAAAGATAAATAAAATAAAAATAAAAATCTTCATATATAAAATTCCGATAAAAATTCTACCGAAATGTGAATTCCTGGTATTCTTCACATGGGCGCCGTTGCTAAATACTGCTAACATTGAAGGTCGTTTTTACCTCGTTGCTATGGTATTTTCAAAAAACTAAATAATGCCATTAAATTCTTCATATCAAAATAGTAATCATTCTTAAATTTTAATGTCTACTATAAGAGCGTTGCTATGGCAATTCCCTCCGTTTTTATGTTTAAGACCCCCTAAAAAACGAGCGCAACCGTTTGGTAAAGTCAACCCAAATTTTTTATGATGTCCCATATCTGTACTAAATATCTACGTAGTCATAGGCTGGGGCCTGTACTACTATGTCGTGTGGTTCTCTCAATACCCACGGATGTTAAACTATGTCAGTCAAAAAGTCAATTTATTTATTGATATTAAAGAGTTGGCAACTATCTGCCACTCATGAACTTATTTCCTTTCATAAATTTTGTTGTGACTGTGTACTTGGTTGGTAGTAGCCCTTGTTCTTGCATCACTCACTGTGACGTCATAGATTGATAATATTTTTTGAGATCGATATACTATATCTCTCTGTATATATATAAACATAATGACAATAAGTTATTTGTTGTTGTAATGATATGTTGTTATCAGTTCAAAGGTTATTGTTTTATAACTATTTATTTGATCTATTAAGTCAATTTGTGTAAAGTACCTTTATAAGATTATGTGGGTGGTTGTCATAGTTAAGACGAGGTATTATTAGCAATTCCTCTCACACTAACATAACACCCACAACATTATGGTAATTTATTACACAAACTTGCAAATATACCGGAACACCTTTCTGAATTACGTTGCAAATTGTTGTGTGTTGTTATCTGTTTTAACTTTTAACAATACATGTATGCATACATATTATTATAGGTAAAATTAATGTTAGCAAAATATCACATCAAACTCTAATTGAATTGTTTTTGAGGTAACCAAGATACGGTAACCTAACCGCTGACTCAGCGGAATTAATAGACAATTATAATTGTAATTATAATATTTTTTATCTCAATATCTGCATATCAATATCCCTCCATATCCATATAAAGGATCGTCTTGTCACTGTAAAACCACTTCCTTTACAAAAACAGAAAATTCCCTTTGTCTTTGTGAGTCAACCCTCTACTTTGCAATTTATTAACTGTTGTGGTTTTCCCCTAGAGAGGGTTTTGCTTTTGATTGCGTCAGGTGCCCCCCACCCCTATTAGATAAGGTTGGGTATGTGAGTCCCTTAGGGCACCCAGGATTATTCATTCGGTGGAAGTCTCAACTTTCAATGAATTATCCTTGTGGATTGCGTAGTAACGTGCCCTGCTTACTCAACCCAACTCAGCAGACGCCTATTGCAGCCAACCACACACACACATGCGTCTTTCCTGTTTCTTGCCGAACCGGATTGCTATTTAGCCGAAGCCAGTGCATCATCTGTGCATCATCGCGTCTCAGATCTATATTCCCCGGCAGTCCACAGTACACCAAGCCAAGCAAAATCGATTTCTGTTCCGTATTATTTTAAAATAGTAGGAATACACTTCAAAGTCCAGTATCGTTAGTTACTATAAATTCAATCATTAAGTATCTTGTAAATTTTAAATATTATAAACACTCGTTACTTTAAAGTAATCATTTCAATTCGTTTGATTAGGTTCCCTTACGTATTTAAATATTGGGACTTTTACAATTTTGGGATAAATTTTATTGAATAAATGTGAGTATTTATTTATAATATTTCTGGGTTAGGTTAGATCACTGATATCTGTCGTGTTTCGCATACCATCTCTCTTCAAAATCCTTCCTCCCTTAAAAATTTTATTTACTTGTTTATTTTAGCAATACAGACAGCGTTTAAAGGTTATATTTTATATTTTCTTTATTTTTTTTAGTGTAGGCCTAACCTCAACATAAATATTTTAAGATGTAAAGTGATTCAACTATATTGGTTTTTGACTATGTTCTAGAATATAATTATTTAACCAAGTGTTTCTAAAACATGGTTAATTATATACTTTACTTTTATATGCATTTACATCTTAAATACATCATGACCTGGAATATAGTGTTATAATTAATGTACAACAAATTATAAATTAATTTTTGTTAACTTTCGTGAAATTAGTAAGAGTTACTCTGAGAGTTACCTTGTGGTTTGTAAGAGTTACTCTGAGGGTTACCTTGTGGTTTGTAAGAGTTATCTGAGAGTTACCTTTTACTAAATGGTTTGTTAATGAAACGCTGGCCTTATTCCGCCAGGAATATCTGAGATATGTACCTTCTATGTCAGGATTCCGCCGGGAATATCTGAGATATGGGCCTCCTAAGTCGGGATTCCGCCGGGAATATCTGAGATATGGGCCTTCTATGTCAGGATTCCGCCGGGAATATCTGAGATATGGGCCTTCTAGTCAGGATTCCGCCGGGAATATCTGAGATATGGGCCTTCTAGTCAGGATTCCGCCGGGAATATCTGAGATATGGGCCTTCTAAGTCAGGATTCCGCCGGGAATATCTGAGATATGAGCCTTCTAAGTCGGATTCCGCCGGGAATATCTGATATATGGGCCACCTAAGTCAGGATTCCGCCGGGAATATATGGGCCTTCTAGTCAGGATTCCGCCGGGAATATCTGAGATATGGGCCTTCTAAGTCGGATTCCGCCGGGAATATCTGAGATATGGGCCTTCTAGTCAGGATTCCGCCGGGAATATCTGAGATATGGGCCTCCTAAGTCGGGATTCCGCCGGGAATATCTGAGATATGGGCCTTCTATGTCAGGATTCCGCCGGGAATATCTGAGAGATGGGCCTTCTATGTCAGGATTCCGCCGGGAAAATCTGAGATATGTGCCTTCTAGTCAGGATTCCTCCGAGAATATTTGAGATGTGGGCCTCCTAAGTCGGGATTCCGCCGGGAATATCTGAGATATGGGCCTCCTAAGTCAGGATTCCGCCGGGAATATCTGAGATATGGGCCTCCTAAGTCAGGATTCCGCCGGGAATATCTGATATATGGGCCTTCTAAGTCAGGATTCCGCCGGGAATATCTGAGATATGGGCCTTCTAAGTCAGGATTCCGCCGGGAATATTTGAGATGTGGGCCTTCTAGTCAGGATTCCGCCGGGAATATTTGAGATATGGGCCTTCTAAGTCAGGATTCCGCCGGGAATATCTGAGATATGGGCCTTCTAAGTCAGGATTCCGCCGGGAATATTTGAGATGTGGGCCTTCTAAGTCAGGATTCCGCCGGGAATATCTGAGATATGGGCCTTCTAGTCAGGATTCCGCCGGGAATATCTGAGATATGGGCCTTCTAGTCAGGATTCCGCCGGGAATATTTGAGATATGGGCCTCCTAAGTCAGGATTCCGCCGGGAATATCTGATATATGGGCCTTCTAAGTCAGGATTCCGCCGGGAATATCTGAGATATGGGCCTTCTAGTCAGGATTCCGCCGGGAATATCTGAGATATGGGCCTTCTAGTCAGGATTCCGCCGGGAATATCTGAGATATGGGCCTTCTAGTCAGGATTCCGCCGGGAATATTTGAGATATGGGCCTCCTAAGTCGGGATTCCGCCGGGAATATCTGAGATATGGGCCTCCTAAGTCGGGATTCCGCCGGGAATATCTGAGATATGGGCCTTCTAGTCGGGATTCCGCCGGGAATATCTGAGATATGGGCCTTCTAGTCTGGATTCCTCCGGGAATATCTGAGATATGGGCCTTCTAGTCGGGATTCCGCCGGGAATATCTGAGATATGGGCCTTCTAAGTCAGGATTCCGCCGGGAATATCTGATATATGGGCCTTCTAGTCAGGATTCCGCCGGGAATATCTGAGATATGGGCCTTCTAGTCAGGATTCCGCCGGGAATATCTGAGATATGGGCCTTCTAGTCAGGATTCCGCCGGGAATATTTGAGATATGGGCCTCCTAAGTCGGGATTCCGCCGGGAATATCTGAGATATGGGCCTCCTAAGTCGGGATTCCGCCGGGAATATCTGAGATATGGGCCTTCTAGTCGGGATTCCGCCGGGAATATCTGAGATATGGGCCTTCTAGTCTGGATTCCTCCGGGAATATCTGAGATATGGGCCTTCTAGTCGGGATTCCGCCGGGAATATCTGAGATATGGGCCTTCTAGTCTGGATTCCTCCGGGAATATCTGAGATATGGGCCTTCTAGTCAGGATTCCTCCGGGAATATTTGAGATGTGGGCCTCCTAAGTCGGGATTCCGCCGGGAATATCTGAGATATGGGCCTCCTAAGTCAGGATTCCGCCGGGAATATCTGAGATATGGGCCTGCTAAGTCAGGATTCCGCCGGGAATATCTGATATATGGGCCTTCTAAGTCAGGATTCCGCCGGGAATATCTGAGATATGGGCCTTCTAAGTCAGGATTCCGCCGGGAATATTTGAGATGTGGGCCTTCTAGTCAGGATTCCGCCGGGAATATTTGAGATATGGGCCTTCTAAGTCAGGATTCCGCCGGGAATATCTGAGATATGGGCCTTCTAAGTCAGGATTCCGCCGGGAATATCTGAGATATGGGCCTTCTAAGTCAGGATTCCGCCGGGAATATCTGAGATATGGGCCTTCTAAGTCAGGATTCCGCCGGGAATATTTGAGATATGGGCCTTCTAAGTCAGGATTCCGCCGGGAATATCTGAGATATGGGCCTTCTAGTCAGGATTCCGCCGGGAATATCTGAGATATGGGCCTTCTAAGTCAGGATTCCGCCGGGAATATCTGAGATATGGGCCTTCTAGTCAGGATTCCGCCGGGAATATCTGAGATATGGGCCTTCTAAGTCAGGATTCCGCCGGGAATATCTGAGATATGGGCCTTCTAGTCAGGATTCCGCCGGGAATATTTGAGATGTGGGCCTTCTAGTCAGGATTCCGCCGGGAATATCTGAGATATGGGCCTTCTAGTCAGGATTCCGCCGGGAATATCTGAGATATGGGCCTTCTAGTCAGGATTCCGCCGGGAATATCTGAGATATGTGCCTTCTAGTCAGGATTCCGCCGGGAATATCTGAGATGTGGGCCTTCTAAGTCGGATTCCGCCGGGAATATTTGAGATATGGGCCTCCTAAGTCGGATTCCGCCGGGAATATCTGAGATATGGGCCTTCTAAGTCGGATTCCGCCGGGAATATTTGAGATGTGGGCCTCCTAAGTCGGATTCCGCCGGGAATATTTGAGATATGGGCCTCCTAAGTCGGGATTCCTCCGGGAATATTTGAGATGTGGGCCTCCTAAGTCGGATTCCGCCGGGAATATTTGAGATATGGGCCTCCTAAGTCGGATTCCGCCGGGAATATTTGAGATATGGGCCTCCTAAGTCGGATTCCGCCGGGAATATCTGAGATATGGGCCTTCTAGTCAGGATTCCTCCGGGAATATCTGAGATATGGGCCTTCTAAGTCAGGATTCCGCCGGGAATATCTGAGATATGGGCCTTCTAAGTCAGGATTCCTCCGGGAATATCTGAGATATGGGCCTCCTAAGTCGGATTCCGCCGGGAATATCTGAGATATGGGCCTCCTAAGTCGGATTCCGCCGGGAATATCTGAGATATGGGCCTTCTAGTCAGGATTCCTCCGGGAATATTTGAGATGTGGGCCTCCTAAGTCGGATTCCGCCGGGAATATTTGAGATATGGGCCTCCTAAGTCGGATTCCGCCGGGAATATCTGAGATATGGGCCTTCTAGTCAGGATTCCTCCGGGAATATTTGAGATGTGGGCCTCCTAAGTCGGATTCCGCCGGGAATATTTGAGATGTGGGCCTCCTAAGTCGGATTCCGCCGGGAATATTTGAGATATGGGCCTCCTAAGTCGGGATTCCGCCGGGAATATCTGAGATATGGGCCTTCTAAGTCAGGATTCCGCCGGGAATATCTGAGATATGGGCCTCCTAAGTCGGGATTCCGCCGGGAATATCTGAGATATGGGCCTTCTAGTCAGGATTCCTCCGGGAATATTTGAGATGTGGGCCTTCTAGTCAGGATTCCTCCGGGAATATTTGAGATGTGGGCCTCCTAAGTCGGATTCCGCCGGGAATATCTGAGATATGGGCCTTCTAAGTCAGGATTCCGCCGGGAATATATGAGATGTGGGCCTTCTAGTCAGGATTCCGCCGGGAATATCTGAGATATGGGCCTTCTAAGTTAGGATTCCTCCGGGAATATCTGAGATATGGGCCTTCTAAGTCAGGATTCCGCCGGGAATATCTGAGATATGGGCCTTCTAAGTCAGGATTCCGCCGGGAATATTTGAGATATGGGCCTCCTAAGTCGGATTCCGCCGGGAATATCTGAGATATGGGCCTTCTAAGTCAGGATTCCGCCGGGAATATTTGAGATGTGGGCCTCCTAAGTCGGGATTCCGCCGGGAATATCTGAGATATGGGCCTTCTAGTCAGGATTCCGCCGGGAATATCTGAGATATGGGCCTTCTAAGTCAGGATTCCGCCGGGAATATTTGAGATGTGGGCCTCCTAAGTCGGGATTCCGCCGGGAATATCTGAGATATGGGCCTTCTAGTCAGGATTCCTCCGGGAATATTTGAGATGTGGGCCTCCTAAGTCGGGATTCCGCCGGGAATATCTGAGATATGGGCCTTCTAGTCAGGATTCCTCCGGGAATATTTGAGATATGGGCCTCCTAAGTCAGGATTCCGCCGGGAATATCTGAGATATGGGCCTTCTAAGTCAGGATTCCGCCGGGAATATCTGAGATATGGGCCTTCTAAGTCAGGATTCCGCCGGGAATATTTGAGATATGGGCCTCCTAAGTCGGATTCCGCCGGGAATATTTGAGATATGGGCCTCCTAAGTCGGGATTCCGCCGGGAATATCTGAGATATGGGCCTTCTAGTCAGGATTCCTCCGGGAATATTTGAGATGTGGGCCTCCTAAGTCGGATTCCGCCGGGAATATCTGAGATATGGGCCTTCTAAGTCAGGATTCCGCCGGGAATATATGAGATGTGGGCCTTCTAGTCAGGATTCCGCCGGGAATATCTGAGATATGGGCCTTCTAAGTTAGGATTCCTCCGGGAATATCTGAGATATGGGCCTTCTAAGTCAGGATTCCGCCGGGAATATCTGAGATATGGGCCTTCTAAGTCAGGATTCCGCCGGGAATATCTGAGATATGGGCCTTCTAAGTCAGGATTCCGCCGGGAATATTTGAGATGTGGGCCTTCTAGTCAGGATTCCGCCGGGAATATCTGAGATATGGGCCTTCTAAGTCAGGATTCCGCCGGGAATATCTGAGATATGGGCCTTCTAAGTCAGGATTCCGCCGGGAATATTTGAGATATGGGCCTTCTAGTCAGGATTCCGCCGGGAATATCTGAGATATGGGCCTTCTAAGTCAGGATTCCGCTGGGAATATCTGAGATATGGGCCTTCTAAGTCGGATTCCGCCGGGAATATTTGAGATATGGGCCTTCTAGTCAGGATTCCGCCGGGAATATTTGAGATGTGGGCCTTCTAGTCAGGATTCCGCCGGGAATATCTGAGATATGGGCCTTCTAGTCAGGATTCCGCCGGGAATATCTGAGATATGGGCCTTCTAAGTCGGATTCCGCCGGGAATATTTGAGATATGGGCCTTCTAGTCAGGATTCCGCCGGGAATATTTGAGATGTGGGCCTTCTAGTCAGGATTCCGCCGGGAATATCTGAGATATGGGCCTTCTAGTCAGGATTCCTCCGGGAATATTTGAGATGTGGGCCTTCTAAGTCGGATTCCGCCGGGAATATTTGAGATATGGGCCTTCTAGTCAGGATTCCGCCGGGAATATCTGAGATATGGGCCTTCTAAGTCAGGATTCCGCCGGGAATATCTGAGATATGGGCCTTCTAGTCAGGATTCCTCCGGGAATATTTGAGATATGGGCCTCCTAAGTCGGATTCCGCCGGGAATATTTGAGATATGGGCCTTCTAAGTCAGGGTTCCGCCGGGAATATCTGAGATATGGGCCTTCTAAGTCAGGATTCCGCCGGGAATATCTGAGATATGGGCCTTCTAAGTCAGGATTCCGCCGGGAATATCTGAGATATGGGCCTTCTAGTCAGGATTCCGCCGGGAATATTTGAGATGTGGGCCTTCTAGTCAGGATTCCGCCGGGAATATTTGAGATGTGGGCCTTCTAAGTCGGATTCCGCCGGGAATATTTGAGATGTGGGCCTCCTAAGTCGGATTCCGCCGGGAATATCTGAGATGTGGGCCTTCTAGTCAGGATTCCGCCGGGAATATCTGAGATATGGGCCTTCTAGTCAGTATTCCTCCGGGAATATTTGAGATGTGGGCCTTCTAGTCAGGATTCCGCCGGGAATATCTGAGATATGGGCCTTCTAGTCAGGATTCCTCCGGGAATATTTGAGATATGGGCCTTCTAAGTCAGGGTTCCGCCGGGAATATCTGAGATATGGGCCTTCTAGTCAGGATTCCGCCGGGAATATTTGAGATGTGGGCCTTCTAGTCAGGATTCCGCCGGGAATATCTGAGATGTGGGCCTTCTAAGTCAGGATTCCGCCGGGAATATCTGAGATGTGGGCCTTCTAAGTCAGGATTCCGCCGGGAATATTTGAGATATGGGCCTCCTAAGTCGGGATTCCGCCGGGAATATTTGAGATGTGGGCCTTCTAAGTCGGATTCCGCCGGGAATATCTGAGATATGGGCCTTCTAAGTCAGGATTCCGCCGGGAATATCTGAGATATGGGCCTTCTAGTCAGGATTCCGCCGGGAATATCTGAGATGTGGGCCTTCTAAGTCAGGATTCCGCCGGGAATATTTGAGATATGGGCCTCCTAAGTCAGGATTCCGCCGGGAATATCTGAGATATGGGCCTCCTAAGTCGGGATTCCGCCGGGAATATCTGAGATATGGGCCTTCTATGTCAGGATTCCGCCGGGAATATCTGAGATATGGGCCTTCTAGTCAGGATTCCGCCGGGAATATCTGAGATATGGGCCTTCTAGTCAGGATTCCGCCGGGAATATCTGAGATATGGGCCTCCTAAGTCGGGATTCCGCCGGGAATATCTGAGATATGGGCCTTCTATGTCAGGATTCCGCCGGGAATATCTGAGATATGGGCCTTCTATGTCAGGATTCCGCCGGGAAAATCTGAGATATGTGCCTTCTAGTCAGGATTCCTCCGAGAATATTTGAGATGTGGGCCTCCTAAGTCGGGATTCCGCCGGGAATATCTGAGATATGGGCCTCCTAAGTCAGGATTCCGCCGGGAATATCTGAGATATGGGCCTTCTAAGTCGGATTCCGCCGGGAATATCTGATATATGGGCCTTCTAAGTCAGGATTCCGCCGGGAATATCTGAGATATGGGCCTTCTAAGTCAGGATTCCGCCGGGAATATTTGAGATGTGGGCCTCCTAAGTCGGGATTCCGCCGGGAATATCTGAGATATGGGCCTCCTAAGTCAGGATTCCGCCGGGAATATCTGAGATGTGGGCCTCCTAAGTCAGGATTCCGCCGGGAATATCTGATATATGGGCCTTCTAAGTCAGGATTCCGCCGGGAATATCTGAGATATGGGCCTTCTAAGTCAGGATTCCGCCGGGAATATTTGAGATGTGGGCCTTCTAGTCAGGATTCCGCCGGGAATATTTGAGATATGGGCCTTCTAAGTCAGGATTCCGCCGGGAATATCTGAGATATGGGCCTTCTAAGTCAGGATTCCGCCGGGAATATTTGAGATGTGGGCCTTCTAGTCAGGATTCCGCCGGGAATATCTGAGATATGGGCCTTCTAGTCAGGATTCCGCCGGGAATATTTGAGATATGGGCCTTCTAAGTCAGGATTCCGCCGGGAATATCTGAGATATGGGCCTCCTAAGTCAGGATTCCGCCGGGAATATCTGAGATATGGGCCTCCTAAGTCGGGATTCCGCCGGGAATATCTGAGATATGGGCCTCCTAAGTCGGGATTCCGCCGGGAATATCTGAGATATGGGCCTTCTAGTCGGGATTCCGCCGGGAATATCTGAGATATGGGCCTTCTAGTCTGGATTCCTCCGGGAATATCTGAGATATGGGCCTTCTAGTCGGGATTCCGCCGGGAATATCTGAGATATGGGCCTTCTAGTCTGGATTCCTCCGGGAATATCTGAGATATGGGCCTTCTAGTCAGGATTCCTCCGGGAATATTTGAGATGTGGGCCTCCTAAGTCGGGATTCCGCCGGGAATATCTGAGATATGGGCCTCCTAAGTCAGGATTCCGCCGGGAATATCTGAGATATGGGCCTGCTAAGTCAGGATTCCGCCGGGAATATCTGATATATGGGCCTTCTAAGTCAGGATTCCGCCGGGAATATCTGAGATATGGGCCTTCTAAGTCAGGATTCCGCCGGGAATATTTGAGATGTGGGCCTTCTAGTCAGGATTCCGCCGGGAATATTTGAGATATGGGCCTTCTAAGTCAGGATTCCGCCGGGAATATCTGAGATATGGGCCTTCTAAGTCAGGATTCCGCCGGGAATATCTGAGATATGGGCCTTCTAAGTCAGGATTCCGCCGGGAATATCTGAGATATGGGCCTTCTAAGTCAGGATTCCGCCGGGAATATTTGAGATATGGGCCTTCTAAGTCAGGATTCCGCCGGGAATATCTGAGATATGGGCCTTCTAGTCAGGATTCCGCCGGGAATATCTGAGATATGGGCCTTCTAAGTCAGGATTCCGCCGGGAATATCTGAGATATGGGCCTTCTAGTCAGGATTCCGCCGGGAATATCTGAGATATGGGCCTTCTAAGTCAGGATTCCGCCGGGAATATCTGAGATATGGGCCTTCTAGTCAGGATTCCGCCGGGAATATTTGAGATGTGGGCCTTCTAGTCAGGATTCCGCCGGGAATATCTGAGATATGGGCCTTCTAGTCAGGATTCCGCCGGGAATATCTGAGATATGGGCCTTCTAGTCAGGATTCCGCCGGGAATATCTGAGATATGTGCCTTCTAGTCAGGATTCCGCCGGGAATATCTGAGATGTGGGCCTTCTAAGTCGGATTCCGCCGGGAATATTTGAGATATGGGCCTCCTAAGTCGGATTCCGCCGGGAATATCTGAGATATGGGCCTTCTAAGTCGGATTCCGCCGGGAATATTTGAGATGTGGGCCTCCTAAGTCGGATTCCGCCGGGAATATTTGAGATATGGGCCTCCTAAGTCGGGATTCCTCCGGGAATATTTGAGATGTGGGCCTCCTAAGTCGGATTCCGCCGGGAATATTTGAGATATGGGCCTCCTAAGTCGGATTCCGCCGGGAATATTTGAGATATGGGCCTCCTAAGTCGGATTCCGCCGGGAATATCTGAGATATGGGCCTTCTAGTCAGGATTCCTCCGGGAATATCTGAGATATGGGCCTTCTAAGTCAGGATTCCGCCGGGAATATCTGAGATATGGGCCTTCTAAGTCAGGATTCCTCCGGGAATATCTGAGATATGGGCCTCCTAAGTCGGATTCCGCCGGGAATATCTGAGATATGGGCCTCCTAAGTCGGATTCCGCCGGGAATATCTGAGATATGGGCCTTCTAGTCAGGATTCCTCCGGGAATATTTGAGATGTGGGCCTCCTAAGTCGGATTCCGCCGGGAATATTTGAGATATGGGCCTCCTAAGTCGGATTCCGCCGGGAATATCTGAGATATGGGCCTTCTAGTCAGGATTCCTCCGGGAATATTTGAGATGTGGGCCTCCTAAGTCGGATTCCGCCGGGAATATTTGAGATGTGGGCCTCCTAAGTCGGATTCCGCCGGGAATATTTGAGATATGGGCCTCCTAAGTCGGGATTCCGCCGGGAATATCTGAGATATGGGCCTTCTAAGTCAGGATTCCGCCGGGAATATCTGAGATATGGGCCTCCTAAGTCGGGATTCCGCCGGGAATATCTGAGATATGGGCCTTCTAGTCAGGATTCCTCCGGGAATATTTGAGATGTGGGCCTTCTAGTCAGGATTCCTCCGGGAATATTTGAGATGTGGGCCTCCTAAGTCGGATTCCGCCGGGAATATCTGAGATATGGGCCTTCTAAGTCAGGATTCCGCCGGGAATATATGAGATGTGGGCCTTCTAGTCAGGATTCCGCCGGGAATATCTGAGATATGGGCCTTCTAAGTTAGGATTCCTCCGGGAATATCTGAGATATGGGCCTTCTAAGTCAGGATTCCGCCGGGAATATCTGAGATATGGGCCTTCTAAGTCAGGATTCCGCCGGGAATATTTGAGATATGGGCCTCCTAAGTCGGATTCCGCCGGGAATATCTGAGATATGGGCCTTCTAAGTCAGGATTCCGCCGGGAATATCTGAGATATGGGCCTTCTAAGTCAGGATTCCGCCGGGAATATTTGAGATGTGGGCCTCCTAAGTCGGGATTCCGCCGGGAATATCTGAGATATGGGCCTTCTAGTCAGGATTCCTCCGGGAATATTTGAGATGTGGGCCTCCTAAGTCGGATTCCGCCGGGAATATCTGAGATATGGGCCTTCTAAGTCAGGATTCCGCCGGGAATATCTGAGATATGGGCCTTCTAAGTCAGGATTCCGCCGGGAATATTTGAGATATGGGCCTCCTAAGTCGGATTCCGCCGGGAATATTTGAGATATGGGCCTCCTAAGTCGGGATTCCGCCGGGAATATCTGAGATATGGGCCTTCTAGTCAGGATTCCTCCGGGAATATTTGAGATGTGGGCCTCCTAAGTCGGATTCCGCCGGGAATATCTGAGATATGGGCCTTCTAAGTCAGGATTCCGCCGGGAATATATGAGATGTGGGCCTTCTAGTCAGGATTCCGCCGGGAATATCTGAGATATGGGCCTTCTAAGTTAGGATTCCTCCGGGAATATCTGAGATATGGGCCTTCTAAGTCAGGATTCCGCCGGGAATATCTGAGATATGGGCCTTCTAAGTCAGGATTCCGCCGGGAATATCTGAGATATGGGCCTTCTAAGTCAGGATTCCGCCGGGAATATTTGAGATGTGGGCCTTCTAGTCAGGATTCCGCCGGGAATATCTGAGATATGGGCCTTCTAAGTCAGGATTCCGCCGGGAATATCTGAGATATGGGCCTTCTAAGTCAGGATTCCGCCGGGAATATTTGAGATATGGGCCTTCTAGTCAGGATTCCGCCGGGAATATCTGAGATATGGGCCTTCTAAGTCAGGATTCCGCTGGGAATATCTGAGATATGGGCCTTCTAAGTCGGATTCCGCCGGGAATATTTGAGATATGGGCCTTCTAGTCAGGATTCCGCCGGGAATATTTGAGATGTGGGCCTTCTAGTCAGGATTCCGCCGGGAATATCTGAGATATGGGCCTTCTAGTCAGGATTCCGCCGGGAATATCTGAGATATGGGCCTTCTAAGTCGGATTCCGCCGGGAATATTTGAGATATGGGCCTTCTAGTCAGGATTCCGCCGGGAATATTTGAGATGTGGGCCTTCTAGTCAGGATTCCGCCGGGAATATCTGAGATATGGGCCTTCTAGTCAGGATTCCTCCGGGAATATTTGAGATGTGGGCCTTCTAAGTCGGATTCCGCCGGGAATATTTGAGATATGGGCCTTCTAGTCAGGATTCCGCCGGGAATATCTGAGATATGGGCCTTCTAAGTCAGGATTCCGCCGGGAATATCTGAGATATGGGCCTTCTAGTCAGGATTCCTCCGGGAATATTTGAGATATGGGCCTCCTAAGTCGGATTCCGCCGGGAATATTTGAGATATGGGCCTTCTAAGTCAGGGTTCCGCCGGGAATATCTGAGATATGGGCCTTCTAAGTCAGGATTCCGCCGGGAATATCTGAGATATGGGCCTTCTAAGTCAGGATTCCGCCGGGAATATCTGAGATATGGGCCTTCTAGTCAGGATTCCGCCGGGAATATTTGAGATGTGGGCCTTCTAGTCAGGATTCCGCCGGGAATATTTGAGATGTGGGCCTTCTAAGTCGGATTCCGCCGGGAATATTTGAGATGTGGGCCTCCTAAGTCGGATTCCGCCGGGAATATCTGAGATGTGGGCCTTCTAGTCAGGATTCCGCCGGGAATATCTGAGATATGGGCCTTCTAGTCAGTATTCCTCCGGGAATATTTGAGATGTGGGCCTTCTAGTCAGGATTCCGCCGGGAATATCTGAGATATGGGCCTTCTAGTCAGGATTCCTCCGGGAATATTTGAGATATGGGCCTTCTAAGTCAGGGTTCCGCCGGGAATATCTGAGATATGGGCCTTCTAGTCAGGATTCCGCCGGGAATATTTGAGATGTGGGCCTTCTAGTCAGGATTCCGCCGGGAATATCTGAGATGTGGGCCTTCTAAGTCAGGATTCCGCCGGGAATATCTGAGATGTGGGCCTTCTAAGTCAGGATTCCGCCGGGAATATTTGAGATATGGGCCTCCTAAGTCGGGATTCCGCCGGGAATATTTGAGATGTGGGCCTTCTAAGTCGGATTCCGCCGGGAATATCTGAGATATGGGCCTTCTAAGTCAGGATTCCGCCGGGAATATCTGAGATATGGGCCTTCTAGTCAGGATTCCGCCGGGAATATCTGAGATGTGGGCCTTCTAAGTCAGGATTCCGCCGGGAATATTTGAGATATGGGCCTCCTAAGTCGGGATTCCGCCGGGAATATTTGAGATGTGGGCCTTCTAAGTCGGATTCCGCCGGGAATATCTGAGATATGGGCCTTCTAAGTCAGGATTCCGCCGGGAATATCTGAGATATGGGCCTTCTAGTCAGGATTCCTCCGGGAATATTTGAGATATGGGCCTCCTAAGTCGGATTCCGCCGGGAATATTTGAGATATGGGCCTTCTAAGTCGGATTCCGCCGGGAATATTTGAGATATGGGCCTTCTAAGTCAGGGTTCCGCCGGGAATATCTGAGATATGGGCCTTCTAGTCAGGATTCCGCCGGGAATATTTGAGATGTGGGCCTTCTAAGTCGGATTCCGCCGGGAATATTTGAGATGTGGGCCTCCTAAGTCGGATTCCGCCGGGAATATCTGAGATGTGGGCCTTCTAGTCAGGATTCCGCCGGGAATATCTGAGATATGGGCCTTCTAGTCAGGATTCCTCCGGGAATATTTGAGATGTGGGCCTTCTAGTCAGGATTCCGCCGGGAATATCTGAGATATGGGCCTTCTAGTCAGGATTCCTCCGGGAATATTTGAGATGTGGGCCTTCTAAGTCGGATTCCGCCGGGAATATTTGAGATGTGGGCCTCCTAAGTCGGATTCCGCCGGGAATATCTGAGATATGGGCCTTCTAGTCAGGATTCCGCCGGGAATATCTGAGATATAGGCCTTCTAGTCAGGATTCCGCCGGGAATATCTGAGATATGGGCCTTCTAGTCAGGATTCCGCCGGGAATATCTGAGATATGGGCCTTCTAGTCAGGATTCCTCCGGGAATATTTGAGATGTGGGCCTCCTAAGTCGGATTCCGCCGGGAATATCTGAGATATGGGCCTTCTAGTCAGGATTCCGCCGGGAATATCTGAGATATAGGCCTTCTAGTCAGGATTCCGCCGGGAATATCTGAGATATGGGCCTTCTAGTCAGGATTCCTCCGGGAATATTTGAGATGTGGGCCTTCTAGTCAGGATTCCGCCGGGAATATCTGAGATATGGGCCTTCTGAGTCAGGATTCCGCCGGGAATATCTGAGATATGGGCCTTCTAGTCAGGATTCCGCCGGGAATATTTGAGATATGGGCCTTCTAGTCAGGATTCCGCCGGGAATATCTGAGATATGGGCCTTCTAAGTCAGGATTCCGCTGGGAATATTTGAGATGTGGGCCTTCTAGTCAGGATTCCGCCGGGAATATCTGAGATATGGGCCTTCTAAGTCAGGATTCCGCCGGGAATATTTGAGATATGGGCCTTCTAGTCAGGATTCCGCCGGGAATATCTGAGATATGGGCCTTCTAAGTCAGGATTCCGCCGGGAATATCTGAGATATGGGCCTTCTAGTCAGGATTCCTCCGGGAATATTTGAGATGTGGGCCTTCTAAGTCGGATTCCGCCGGGAATATTTGAGATATGGGCCTTCTAGTCAGGATTCCGCCGGGAATATTTGAGATATGGGCCTTCTAGTCAGGATTCCGCCGGGAATATCTGAGATATGGGCCTTCTAAGTCAGGATTCCGCTGGGAATATTTGAGATGTGGGCCTTCTAGTCAGGATTCCGCCGGGAATATCTGAGATATGGGCCTTCTAAGTCAGGATTCCGCCGGGAATATCTGAGATATGGGCCTTCTAGTCAGGATTCCTCCGGGAATATTTGAGATGTGGGCCTTCTAAGTCGGATTCCGCCGGGAATATTTGAGATATGGGCCTTCTAGTCAGGATTCCGCCGGGAATATTTGAGATATGGGCCTTCTAGTCAGGATTCCGCCGGGAATATCTGAGATATGGGCCTTCTAAGTCAGGATTCCGCTGGGAATATTTGAGATGTGGGCCTTCTAGTCAGGATTCCGCCGGGAATATCTGAGATATGGGCCTTCTAAGTCAGGATTCCGCTGGGAATATTTGAGATATGGGCCTTCTAAGTCAGGATTCCGCTGGGAATATTTGAGATGTGGGCCTTCTAGTCAGGATTCCGCCGGGAATATCTGAGATATGGGCCTTCTAAGTCAGGATTCCGCTGGGAATATTTGAGATGTGGGCCTTCTAGTCAGGATTCCGCCGGGAATATCTGAGATATGGGCCTTCTAGTCAGGATTCCGCCGGGAATATATGGGCCTTCTAAGTCAGGATTCCGCTGGGAATATTTGAGATGTGGGCCTTCTAGTCAGGATTCCGCCGGGAATATCTGAGATATGGGCCTTCTAAGTCAGGATTCCGCCGGGAATATCTGAGATATGGGCCTTCTAAGTCAGGATTCCGCCGGGAATATCTGAGATATGGGCCTTCTAAGTCAGGATTCCTCCGGGAATATCTGAGATATGGGCCTTCTAGTCAGGATTCCGCCGGGAATATCTGAGATATGGGCCTTCTAAGTCAGGATTCCGCCGGGAATATCTGAGATATGGGCCTTCTAAGTCAGGATTCCGCCGGGAATATCTGAGATATGGGCCTTCTAAGTCAGGATTCCGCCGGGAATATCTGAGATATGGGCCTTCTAAGTCAGGATTCCGCTGGGAATATTTGAGATGTGGGCCTTCTAGTCAGGATTCCGCCGGGAATATCTGAGATATGGGCCTTCTAAGTCAGGATTCCGCTGGGAATATTTGAGATATGGGCCTTCTAAGTCAGGATTCCGCTGGGAATATTTGAGATGTGGGCCTTCTAGTCAGGATTCCGCCGGGAATATCTGAGATATGGGCCTTCTAAGTCAGGATTCCGCTGGGAATATTTGAGATGTGGGCCTTCTAGTCAGGATTCCGCCGGGAATATCTGAGATATGGGCCTTCTAGTCAGGATTCCGCCGGGAATATCTGAGATATGGGCCTTCTAAGTCAGGATTCCGCCGGGAATATCTGAGATATGGGCCTTCTAGTCAGGATTCCTCCGGGAATATCTGAGATGTGGGCCTTCTAGTCAGGATTCCGCCGGGAATATCTGAGATATGGGCCTTCTAGTCAGGATTCCGCCGGGAATATCTGAGATATGGGCCTTCTAAGTCAGGATTCCGCCGGGAATATCTGAGATATGGGCCTTCTAAGTCAGGATTCCGCCGGGAATATCTGAGATATGGGCCTTCTGAGTCAGGATTCCGCCGGGAATATCTGATATATGGGCCTTCTAAGTCAGGATTCCGCCGGGAATATCTGAGATATGGGCCTTCTAGTCAGGATTCCGCCGGGAATATCTGAGATATGGGCCTTCTAGTCAGGATTCCGCCGGGAATATCTGAGATATGGGCCTTCTAGTCAGGATTCCTCCGGGAATATCTGAGATGTGGGCCTTCTAGTCAGGATTCCGCCGGGAATATCTGAGATGTGGGCCTTCTAGTCAGGATTCCGCCGGGAATATCTGAGATATGGGCCTTCTGAGTCAGGATTCCGCCGGGAATATCTGAGATATGGGCCTTCTAAGTCAGGATTCCGCCGGGAATATCTGAGATATGGGCCTTCTGAGTCAGGATTCCGCCGGGAATATCTGATATATGGGCCTTCTAAGTCAGGATTCCGCCGGGAATATCTGAGATATGGGCCTTCTAGTCAGGATTCCTCCGGGAATATTTGAGATATGGGCCTTCTAAGTCGGATTCCGCCGGGAATATTTGAGATATGGGCCTTCTAGTCAGGATTCCGCCGGGAATATCTGAGATGTGGGCCTCCTAAGTCGGATTCCGCCGGGAATATCTGAGATATGGGCCTTCTAAGTCAGGATTCCGCCGGGAATATCTGAGATATGGGCCTTCTAGTCAGGATTCCGCCGGGAATATCTGAGATATGGGCCTTCTAAGTCAGGATTCCGCCGGGAATATCTGAGATATGGGCCTTCTGAGTCAGGATTCCGCCGGGAATATCTGAGATATGGGCCTTCTAAGTCAGGATTCCGCCGGGAATATCTGAGATATGGGCCTTCTGAGTCAGGATTCCGCCGGGAATATCTGATATATGGGCCTTCTAAGTCGGATTCCGCCGGGAATATCTGAGATATGGGCCTTCTAGTCAGGATTCCGCCGGGAATATCTGAGATGTGGGCCTCCTAAGTCGGATTCCGCCGGGAATATCTGAGATATGGGCCTTCTAAGTCAGGATTCCGCCGGGATTATTTGAGATATGGGCCTTCTAAGTCAGGATTCCGCTGGGAATATCTGAGATATGGGCCTTCTAAGTCAGGATTCCGCCGGGAATATCTGAGATATGGGCCTTCTAGTCAGGATTCCGCCGGGAATATCTGAGATATGGGCCTTCTAAGTCAGGATTCCGCTGGGAATATCTGAGATATGGGCCTTCTAAGTCAGGATTCCGCTGGGAATATTTGAGATGTGGGCCTTCTAAGATTGCATGTTTTTATTTATTTGTATGGAATTAATTTCGCACTACCAAATCGCCAGGGCGACATATTTTCTAACTTCGCATCGCAGTGCGACATTATTTCTCACTATGTCCCTACGCCATACATTTTACTATGTATTTCCAGTATATCCAGAATATCACCGCGTCATAATTAGCACTTTAAAGCTTTTACGGTCCTCGTTCTATTATTTCCCTCGCTGTCCTTCGGGAAACAAAAACACTCGTGTCGTAACGCTATAAAGTGTATTTTATGAACAATGATGTTCAACAATTATGTTTTTTGCATCAACGCGAGGCTATTAGTTACCAAATAATCTAGGACAGGTGATTAGTATTAAAAAAACTATGTTCTGGAATGTTTGTAAATTTAATTGCCTCGATCAGATATATCAGCTAATTCAGATTAGATTGAGATTCCCATTAAGATTTACATTTCATGACCAGTTCTCCATCAGTATCACAAACCGCCATTAAGGTTGAAGAATAGCTGTGGTGGGACTGTTGCTTATTGTCTGAGACACCGGTCTCATTACCATTGAATTACAATTAATACTATATTCCAGGAAATGGTGTATAAGAGTTGACTATATTCAGAATCTCCGGACATTTAATATAAAATTGTCTTCATAGTCTAGGAATATGGGGGCGAGTCTAAACTGCGAGCCATCAGCGAACTGTTATAATTGTACTATGTGGGGTGTGGATGTGTGTCGGAAGCCATTATATTATAACTAGCCATAGTATAATTATTATTATTATTGTTTGCTGAGAGGGCTTGCAGCTTCTGCAGCACGAAGGTCCCACTCGTGTTCCAATGTGTGTTAATATTATTAACGATTACATTTTTGTTATGAATAGATAATCTTTTTGATAAAGGAGTTCTTGCAAATTCATCTAATAGAATTCGGTTTGCTGGGAACTATTACTGGATACAAGAGCATATTATTATTCACATATCCGTATACTTAATTAATCATTTACCCCTATGAATTTCCATTGTTTTAGTTGCTGCTGCTGCCACCAACTCGACCTGTCCGTCCATCCACCACACCCGAATCACCTTCTCTCCGCGGTTCAGCGATTTCCGCTCGAGCCTCCTTCTTCGACGCTCCGGTCACAGAGATATTCTCGCCCCTCGCCCAGACGCCATCGCCCAAGGAGCCCGTCTACGCGGAGGACTTTGCCCAGCTGTTCGGTGAACCCGGTTGCGAGTGGCAACAGGGCGGAGCCTTCTTCGGCTGCGATAATCTACCGGTTACTACTGAGTGTGAAGATTCGTTGCCGAGCAACCAAGTAAACAACAGTACAGACTCGTCACCAGGGGACCAAGTAGACAAACTGAAAGATTCGTTGCCAAGCAACGAAGATAACAACAAGGGGGACCCTTTGCAAGTTCACCCTGTAAACATTCAGAAAGACTCGTTGCTAGGTAATCACACAGAAACGCAACCATCGTTAATTGACTTGGTGACGCCGCACAACCCATTGGTTGATCCTCGTCCGATTGTTGTTAATTCTGCGGATAAAGCAGAAGTTATTTCCGAACCGGACGGAACCGGTGACTCGGACAGCGAAGCGGAAACGGAGTCGTCGGACGTCGACGACTCATCGGGGAGCAGCTCGTACATCCGGACTAGTTTTAGCGACAGCGATCTCAGCGACGTTGAGTCCATCTGCTTCCTGACGGTGAAGCGAATCTTAAGGAAAATCCAAATCCGAGACGAAGCCGAGCGCTCGGTGCACGGGATCCTCGACTCGATCTTATCGGAGATCGACACCGATTCGTTGGCGGTCAACTACGGCAGCCGATTGGACGACAGTCCGTACCAAAGCAACCAATTGGAAGGGAGAGCGTTCCATACCGATTCGTTCGTTGAGAACTCGGAAGTGGATTACACCCAGACTTGTTCCGACCTTATGAATATTATACTTAATTCTGTTTCTAATGTCGATGACGCTTCTCTTATTGACGAAACTGATGCCGCGAACTCATTAAACTCTCCGGACTACGTCCCAGAAGTGGAGCCACACAGCGAGACTCACCACACCTCCGTAAACTCGAGTCTATCCGACAGTTACCACAACCATCCAGACGGTGTCCCCATCGAGGTGTTCAGCACCCCAGACACCTCCGATCTGTCATCCATGATGGGTGTCAGTGACGCCTTTATCACCAGCCACCAGAAACCTAAACACTCGAAACTTCTTAAAACGAGGGCACAACGCGACGTAATTGCTAAATCTATAGATTTTACTGCGTCGCCCGTTGTGAACACAGTGTTGTTGGAGGACAATACAGTTACTGGAACAGGAGAAATTGTAACTGAAGGTGCGAAGTTCTCACGTGAAGACTTGGCAGACAATCCTTGCGCCTTTGATAGTGACATTGTAAGTTCTGGGTTCCATTCCATCCCTTCTGACATCGACGCAGCTTGTCTTCCCGTTGGTAAATCTACTAACGCAGTGCCCGGAGAGGATGTCGAAACCGTTGTTGACGATTCTACCAGGACGAGGAGCGAAACCGTCGATAGTTTCCACACCGCCCGAACATCTTCGTTCAACAATAACGATTCTAATACGGGATTATTAATAGATGATGTTAATGTCGACAAACAATCGAAGTTGGTTTTAAATAGTGAAGAAGATTCCAAAACTTTAAATACTGAAGAAAACAAGGGGGTATGCGATGGAACTCCTCTGGAATCGGGAACCACATCTCCGACCGATGAGTGGGCTGGATTGCCGAAAGACGAGAGCAAATCGTCGACTACCGAATCGGATAGCGTTGCTACTAACAGTGACTTAGATAAAGCCTTCATCGAAACATCTCCAGAATCTACGTCGCCGACCACACCAGTAGTTCCAACGAACAATATTCCCAAGGCTGATCCTATTGATATCGCATCAAAGGAAACATTTCCGTTAAAACAAAACAACAATATAGCGTTATATTCTGGATCCTCCACTCCAGAGGTAAATGTAACTGTTGTTGACAACACAACAGATGCGTTGAGCTGCTCGGGGACACCTGTGCATTCCAATGCTACATCCGACAGTGATCGCGCTTCCCTAAACAAAACACTCGATACATCCGAATTGGATTGCAATCAACCCGCTGATGGATCCACTGAGGATATCCTAAATATGGCGATCGACTCATCCAATGTAGATGTTTTCTTTGATTCCATTGATAGCTCGGGGGTGATTAATGAGAGTGGAATAACATCGGGCTCTGGTCAAAATCCGGAATCTTGTGTTTCAACGTCATCGCCCAACACATTTCTTCAGAAAACCACGAACTTTTCAATAACTGGTTTCACTCCCTTGGCTGAAACTGATTTATCATTAACTGGTGTCACGCCTTTGGCTGAAACTGATTTATCATTAACTGACGTCACGCCCTTGAATGAAACTGATTTCTCATTAACTGGTGTCACGCCCCTGGCTGAGACTGATTTATCATTAACTGACCTGAGGCCCTTGAACGCAACAACTGATGTATCAGTAACTAGCATCGTCCCCTTAAATGCGACTACCACCACTCCCCAGCGCACCTCCAATCTCAGTGACCTAACGAACGTGACTCCTCTCAGTCTCAACCAGAGTGCCGGATCGGCTTGCGAACTCGATGTAACAGATGACCACGATTCGTGGCGGTCTGCTCTGAGTCTCACGTCTCTCAGCAGCGACGACTGCAGACAACTCAGGCCTCCTTCCACCCTCAATGACTCATCCCGGTCTTTCAATAACCTCGATTTATCGTTGGACACCAGCCGATCATCCTCAATCAATTCCGTTCCGATTTCCAGACCCTCCGACTCGAAGTCAATCTCCTCACGGAAAGTCAACAATCTGGAATTGTTGAATTACGACACCGCTGTGTCCCGTAGGAGACGAGCGAGTAAGGCCAATTCCTTGTTGCCCGAGAAAACTATCCTTCAATCAGAGCTGCCCGTTACGAATGGCAGCACGGTGATTGGTGGAGGCAGAAACCGTGGTCGCCCCGATGCCGGGAGAATACCGTTTGCGGAAGACGTTGTGGCTGATGTTTACGGTAAGACAGCTGGTGACGTTGACGAATACCCGGCCACCCATCGGAAGAACAGACGGAGGAAGGAAAGAAGCCAAAGTGTCCCCAGGTAAATTCGCTGTTTCACTTGCATATATATGGGTCAATTAAATTTATATGATTTGGGAATTGTTGCTTTATCTGGTAGGGTTCGTAGAACTGTCATATTTTCATCGACACTCACAGTGAACATGATATATTTTGTGAAAATTATTATATTATGTCGTATAACATGCTGACGCGATGTTATGCTGATTACTTTTGTAACTTATCAATACTTAAACATCTGTTGGTTCACAACACCATTGCTGGATGGAAACCATTGTTATCTAAAAAATAGAATTATATTAAGAGTTAGTATTGTTTGCTGGACCTATTTCTAAGTGACCAAATGGAATCAAAAGAAAAATATGTTACGATATGAGTATATGGGTATGAGTACTTATATGAGTATGTAAGTCATGAAACTGAAACAAATAAACGAGTTTCAGCAACAGTGTAAGTCATGAAACGGAAACAAATAAACGAGTTTAGTTTCTGTGTATGTCATGGAACTGAAACAAATAAACGAGTTTCAGCAACAGTGTAAGTCATGAAACTGAAACAAATAAACGAGTTTCAGCAACAGTGTAAGACATGAAACTGAAACTAATAGACGAGGTTCTGTTTCAGTGAAAGTCGTGAAAGTGAAACAAATAAACGCGTTTCGGTAACAATGTAAGTCATGAAACTGAAACAAATAAACGAGTTTCAGCAATAGTGTAAGTGATGAAACTAAAACAAATAAACGAATTTCAGCAATTTCAGCAACAGTGTAATTTGAAACAATTTGAAACATTTGAATTTGAAACATATAGTCGAGTTTCAGTAACAGTACAAGTCATGCAATTGAAACAAATAAACATTGCAAGTGATTTAGATTGAAACCAAGAAATGTGAGTTGGAAAATATCATGGAAACGCATGAGTGAGTAATCTTAAATTACTATTTAATTGTTTACAGGGCCGGCGACGATATTTTTCAGCATGTACTAAATATATACGGCGGGGATAATATGGATGATGTTGAAGCAAAATACATTCTCACTATAGAACCGATCGAGGTGACGAAACCGACGGCGAAGTACGACTCGGGAAGACGAGAGGACGAACCTCGGTTCATCCCGCGAACTCAATCGGACCGGCACAGCACTCCGATATCGATACGCCGGCGATCCAGTCCCAGTCTCGCCCCACAGGACCAACCATCCGACTACTTATCGCTCTTCCCTCCCTCCTCCCCGGCTTCCCACGATCCCGATGACGTCATAGTTATAGAGAGTGTGAAGCAACGACGGCGTCTCAGAGGGGACGTCACCAACTCGCGACTCGATGACGTCACCAACTCGCGACTCGATGACGTCATCCGCGTGGACACGTTGCTGGAGGAGCCAGTCTCCGGGACTCACTACCAACGGCGGTTCGGCTCGTTGGAGCGGCCGCGACCCAACGGGAACCGGAACCGTCCGACTTCCGTTGTCTACGCGAGCCCGCCGACCGAACCGGCGGACTCCGCGGTCCGCACGGCGTCCGCGGTCGACCGACTCCGGCTCACGGACGACGAGTCCCGGGATCCGGTCGTCTCCGCCAAGGAGGCGACGCGCTACCGCAATCAGGCGATGTCCCGCGCCCAAAAACAGATTAACGAGATCGCGAAACGACGAACTCCTGTTAAGAGCGTCACCAACCCGGACCTCAAGAAGGGCGTATTTACTACTCCGAACGCGCGAAAGATTAAACCGAAGGCGCAGTTGCTAGCGATGGAATCAAAGAGTTCGGCGGGGGTCGGGAAGTCCCCTATGCGGATACTCCGTAGATTCTCATTGGATAAGAACGATCGGCCATCGCGACCGATGGTTGTGGATCGATCGAGGGAAGGGAAGGTGGATCGAAGCCGCGAGAGAAGTCGCGGTCGCAGGGAGGAGCGCGAAGGTTCCGCTAGTCTGGGGAGACAGAGTAACAGCAGTAAGAGTAGCGAGGAAGTCAAAATGGTTAAACCTCAAAGGTAATAATGATATTTATGTTGGTAGTTGTTAGTTTTAATTGTATTTTAAATAATATAATCTGTACCAGTAAAATCAGATAAAGGGTAACGAACCTTAGACCAAACTAAAACCGAAGATAATGATGCAATGACATGATTATCCAAATAAAAAAAATGGTAAATATAAATAATAATTTTTAAATTAATTAATTAATATTAATTATTATAAAATTTAATATTATATAATAATAGTGAACTTTATAGAGAGTTGGACAGTGCGAAGCGTTTTAAAAAACTGAGTCTTATTAAGTTCTAAATAATAATATACATTATACAATAAATGAAATATTATGCAATAAAATCCCGTTTATTAATTATTCTGCACGGATAAACCTTCCATAAAAACTATGAATATCTTGTTCTGTCAGTATTGGTTTTTTTAATTAAATATTTGTCGACATTATATTAGAATTTATTAAACATTACCGAAACAACCAAAATTCCTACAATTTTCTATTAATTAAAAGTGTCAACAATTATGTGCTAGACCGTGTATCGTGCAGTTGTGTATCAATGTGCCACCGTGTATCATTGTGCTAGACCGTGTATCGTGCAGTTGTGTATCAATGTGCTACCCTGTATCGTTCAGTTGTATATCAATGTGCTACCGTGTAACGTAAATGTAATGTAATGTTCTACGCATGTCCTTAGATCATCATAATGATGATGGGGTGATGATAACTCCACCTACTGGCTCCAGAAGTCGAGGAAATCCTGCCAAGTACCTAACTGATCTAGACTTTGCTGATGACTTAGGAGTACTCTCAGAATCATTAGAGGGAGCCCAGCGGCTCCTCAGCTCATTAGAACATGCTGCTTCTAGTGTTGGTCTTTTTATTAACTCCAGAAAGACCAAAATTCTGACAGTTAACTTTGAAAGTCCTCAGCAAGTCTCTGATCGGATGAGCATAAGCTCAAAGGATGGTATGCTTGAGCATGTGGACGACTTCTGTTACCTGGGATCATGGATCCGGAAGTCAGGTGAGGACCTTCGAATACGTAAGGGAAAGGCATGGGCAGCCTTGAATAGGCTTTCCCGGATTTGGAAGTCACCTAGAATTAATCGGAAACTTAAGGTCCGATTATTTAGAGCAGCAGTAGTTCCAGTACTCCTCTACGGGAGTCCATGCTGGGCTCTAACTGCTGAGGACACCAAATCTCTGGATGGCACATTCACAAGAATGCTACGCCGGGTACATTGTGTCAAGTACAATGCACACATCTCCAACCAGACACTATATAACATTGGAGGTGTCTCATTGGTTCCCCCAAGCTTGACACTAGAACAAAATCGGCTCCGCTTTGCAGGACATTGCTTTCGCCGTGAGGACCAGCCAGTGCATAATCTTGTACTTTGGCAGCCTCATGGAGTGAATAAGCATGGTGGACAACCCATGACTTTCTTGAGACGCATCTTAAAGGACACTGGCCTTGAAGATGCGGATGATCTAGCAAATGTCATGGGTGATAGGGAGTTGTGGCGGTGCGATTTTGTCGATAAGCCGGCACAGCATTCTTAAAAATGCAGCTGCAATGCAGCATGCCGATCCTAGTAGTAGTAGTGTATCGTGCAGTTGTGTATCAATGTGCTACCCTGTATCGTTCAGTTGTATATCAATGTGCTACCGTGTAACGTGCAGTTGTTTATCAATGTGCTACCGTGTATCGTACAGTTGTGTATCAATGTGCTAACGTGTATCGTGCAGTTGTGTATCAATGTGGCACCGTGTATCAATGTGCTACCGTGTATCATTGTGCTACCGTGTATCGTGCAGTTGTGTATCAATGTGCTACCCTGTATCGTTCAGTTGTGTATTAATGTGCTACCGTGTAACGCGCAGTTGTTTATCAATGTGCTACCGTGTATCGTGCAGTTGTGTATCAATGTGTACCGTGTATCGTGCAGTTGTGTATCAATGTGCCACCGTGTATCAATGTGCAACAGTGTATCATTGTGCTACCGTGTATCGTGCAATTGTGTATCAATGTGCTACCGTGTATCGTGCAGTTGTGTATCAATGTGTGATACCGTATATCGTGCAGTTGTGTATCAATGTGCTACCGTGTAACGTGCAGTTGTATATCAATGTGCTACCGTGTATCGTGCAGTTGTGTATCAATGTGCTACCCTGTATCGTTCAGTTGTGTATCAATGTGCTACCGCGTAACGTCAGTTGTTTATCAATGTGCTACCGTGTATCGTGCAGTTGTGTATCAATGTGCTACCGTGTATCGTCCAGTTGTGTATCAATGTGCTACCGTGTATCGTGCAGTTGTGTATCAATGTGCTACCGTGTAACGTGCAGTTGTTTATCAATGTGCTACCCTGTATCGTTCAGTTGTGTATCAATGTGCTACCCTGTATCGTTCAGTTGTATATCAATGTGCTACCGTGTAACGTGCAGTTGTTTATCAATGTGCTACCGTGTATCGTACAGTTGTGTATCAATGTGCTACCGTGTATCGTGCAGTTGTGTATCAATGTGCTACCGTGTAACGTGCAGTTGTTTATCAATGTGCTACCGTGTATCGTGCAGTTGTGTATCAATGTGCTACCGTGTATCGTGCAGTTGTGTATCAATGTGCAACCGTGTATCAATGTGCTACCGTGTAACGTGCAGTTGTTTATCAATGTGCTACCGTGTAACGTGCAGTTGTTTATCAATGTGCTACCGTGTATCGTGCAGTTGTGCATCAATGTGCAACCGTGTATCAATGTGCTACCGTGTAACGTGCAGTTGTTTATCAATGTGCTACCGTGTATCGTGCAGTTGTGTATCAATGTGCTACCGTGTATCGTGCAGTTGTGTATCAATGTGCTACCGTGTATCGTTCAGTTGGGTATCAATGTGCTACCGTGTAACGTGCAGTTGTTTATCAATGTGCTACCGTGTATCGTGCAGTTGTGTATCAATGTGCTACCGTGTATCGTGCAGTTGTGTATCAATGTGCTACCGTGTAACGTGCAGTTGTTTATCAATGTGCTACCGTGTATCGTGCAGTTGTGTATCAATGTGCTACCGTGTATCGTGCTGTGTATCAATGTGCTACCGTGTAACGTGCAGTTGTTTATCAATGTGCTACCGTATATCGTTCAGTTATGTATAAATGTGCTACCCTGTATCGTTCAGTTGGGTATCAATGTGCTACCGTGTAACGTGCAGTTGTTTATCAATGTGCTACCGTGTATCGTGCAGTTGTGTATCAATGTGCTACCGTGTATCGTGCAGTTGTGTATCAATGTGCTACCGTGTAACGTGCAGTTGTTTATCTATGTGCTACCCTGTATCGTTCAGTTGTGTATCAATGTGCACCGTGTATCGTGCAGTTGTGTATCAATGTGTACCGTGTATCGTGCAGTTGTGTATCAATGTGCCAACGTGTATCAATGTGCAACCGTGTATCATTGTGCTACCGTGTATCGTGCAGTTGTGTATCAATGTGCTACCGTGTATCGTGCAGTTGTGTATCAATGTGCTACCGTGTAACGTGCAGTTGTTTATCAATGTGCTACCGTGTATCGTGCAGTTGTGTATCAATGTGCTACCGTGTATCGTGCAGTTGTGTATCAATGTGCTACCGTGTAACGTGCAGTTGTTTATCAATGTGCTACCCTGTATCGTTCAGTTGTGTATCAATGTGCTACCGTGTATCGTGCAGTTGTGTATCAATGTGCTACCGTGTAACGTGCAGTTGTTTATCAATGTGCTACCGTGTATTGTTCAGTTGTGTATCAATGTGCTACCGTGTATCGTGCAGTTGTGTATCAATGTGCTACCGTATATCGTGCAGTTGTGTATCAATGTGCTACCCTGTATCGTTCAGTTGTGTATCAATGTGCTACCGTGTAACGTGCAGTTGTTTATCAATGTGCTACCGTATATCGTGCAGTTGTGTATCAATGTGCTACCGTGTATCGTGCAGTTGTGTATCAATGTGCTACCGTATATCGTGCAGTTGTGTATCAATGTGCTACCCTGTATCGTTCAGTTGTGTATCAATGTGCTACCGTGTATCGTGCAGTTGTGTTTCAATGTGCTACCGTGTAACGTGCAGTTGTGTATCAATGTGCTACTGTGTAACGTGCAGTTGTTTATCAATGTGCTACCGTGTAACGTGCAGTTGTTTATCAATGTGCTACCGTATATCGTGCAGTTGTGTATCAATGTGCTACCGTGTATCGTGCAGTTGTGTATCAATGTGCTACCGTATATCGTGCAGTTGTGTATCAATGTGCTACCCTGTATCGTTCAGTTGTGTATCAATGTGCTACCGTGTATCGTGCAGTTGTGTTTCAATGTGCTACCGTGTAACGTGCAGTTGTGTATCAATGTGCTACTGTGTAACGTGCAGTTCTGTATCAATGTGCTACCGTGTAACGTGTAGTTGTTTATCAATGTGCTACCGTGTATCGTGCAGTTGTGTATCAATGTGCTACCGTGTATCGTGCAGTTGTGTATCAATGTGCTACCGTGTATCGTGCAGTTGTGTATAAATGTGCTACCGTGTATCGTGCAGTTGTTGTGTATCAATGTGCTACCGTGTATCGTGCAGTTGTGTATCAATGTGCTACCGTGTATCGTGCAGTTGTGTATCAATGTGCTACCGTGTATCGTAAAGTTGTGTTTCGATGTGCTATCGTGTATCGTACAGTTGTGCATCAATGTGCTACCGTGTATCGTGCAGTTGTGTATCAATGTGCTACCGTGTAACGTGTAGTTGTTAATCAATGTGCTACCGTGTATCGTGCAGTTGTGTATCAATGTGCTACCGTGTATCGTGCAGTTGTGTATCAATGTGCTACCGTGTATCGTGCAGTTGTGTATAAATGTGCTACCGTGTATCGTGCAGTTGTGTATAAATGTGCTACCGTGTATCGTGCAGTTGTGTATCAATGTGCTACCGTGTATCGTGCAGTTGTGTTTCGATGTGCTACCGTGTATCGTGCAGTTGTGTATCAATGTGCTACCCTGTATCGTTCAGTTGTGTATCAATATGCTACCCTGTATCGTTCAGTTGTGTATCAATGTGCTACCCTGTATCGTGCAGTTGTATATCAATATGCTTACCGTGTATCGTGCAGTTGTGTATCAATGTGCTACCCTGTATCGTTCAGTTGTGTATCAATGTGCTACCGTGTAACGTACAGTTGTTTATCAATGTGCTACCGTGTATCGTGCAGTTGTGTATCAATGTGCTACCCTGTATCGTTCAGTTGTGTATCAATGTGCTACCGTGTATCGTGCAGTTGTGTATCAATGTGCTACCGTATATCGTGCAGTTGTGTATCAATGTGCTACCCTGTATCGTTCAGTTGTGTATCAATGTGCTACCGTGTGTCGTGCAGTTGTGTATCAATGTGCTACCGTATATCGTGCAGTTGTGTATCAATGTGCTACCCTGTATCTTTCAGTTGTGTATCAATGTGCCACCGTGTATCGTGCAGTTGTGTTTCGATGTGCTACCGTGTAACGTGCAGTTGTGTATCAATGTGCTACCGTGTAACGTGCAGTTGTTTATCAATGTGCTACCGTGTATCGTGCAGTTGTGTATCAATGTGCTACCGTGTATCGTGCAGTTGTGTATCGTGCAGTTGTGTATCAATGTGCTACCGTGTAACGTGCAGTTGTTTATCAATGTGCTACCGTGTATCGTGCAGTTGTGTATCAATGTGCTACCGTGTATCGTGCAGTTGTGTGTCAATGTGCTACCCTGTATCGTTCAGTTGTGTATCAATGTGCTACCGTGTAACGTGCAGTTGTTTATCAATGTGCTACCGTGTGTCGTGCAGTTGTGTGTCAATGTGCTACCCTGTATCGATCAGTTGTGTATCACTGTGCTACCTTGTAAGGTGCAGATCGGTATCAATGTGCTACCCTGTATCGTTCAGTTGTGTATCAATGTGCTACCGTATATTGTGCAGTTGTGTATCAATGTGCTACCGTGTAACGTGTAGTTGTGTTTCAATGTGCTACCGTGTATCGTTCAGTTGTGTATCAATGTGCTACCCTGTATCAATGTGCTACCGTGTATCAATGTGCTACCGTGTATCGATGTGCTACCGTGTATCGATGTGCTACCGTGTGGGTGTATCATGATACATAGATACATAGAACATGTTAACTACGTCACCATATTCTATTACACATTATTATATTCCTTTGTTTAGCTTTTATAGCCATTATTTGAAAAATTAGAATACTTAATATTTTTTAGATCGAAATCGCCTTTCCGAGCCGTAATCAACAAAGTGAAAAAGTCAAAGAGAGAGAAAAGAGATGAACCGGGGTCGGCATTCACTGGACCTCAGAGCAGGCCTATAACAAAGGTTAGATGGTTTGTGGTGTGGCCTTCTTCACTCAGAACTAAGTCATTGTATTATAATACATTATGTGATGTTTGATACATTTATATCAATATGGTGTCAATTCACTTCATTGGTTTACATCGAAAGACTAACTGCCTTCGCTTCGCTGCGTAAATAAATAATACGTACCGTAAAGTATTGTGGAGTGTTAATTATTTATATTACAATATCTCTAATGTTTTTTTAGTCTCCAGTCCAGAGCGAGGACGAACTTTCTGAGCGTTTATCGAAGCGCGTTCACTTCGCAGTTGAACGCGTTCTACGCCAGGAGGAACTACGACGACTGCGGAACGCCCAGGAGATCCAACGCGAACTGGAAGAAATAGAAGTTAAACAACATGAAGTCGAGTCTAAGGGGGTAGAAGTTGAAAGGAGATTGAGAGAAGGTAGGGCCAACTGATGTACAACATGAATTGGTTAAGATAATGTAGGCCAACTGATGTACAGTACCAATCAATCGTTTTGTAAAAATTAACTAAATTATTTTGTGCAGGTAACTTTACTGGACGAGAGGAGTTAGAAAATAATTTGTTGCAGCAATGGTTTGATTTAATCAACGAAAGGAACAGTTTGCTTCGACGGGAATCGAACCTGATAATCCAAGCCCAGAAGGTCGAGTTGGAGGATCAACATTGCCGGTTGCAGGTCGAATACCGAAGCAAAATGAAACTCGATGGTTAGTGAAACTTTATGTTTATGGTTCAGTAGCAGCTGGAGCAACATCCGCGGCTGTATCCACTGTTCACATCAGTGTTTTCAGTTCCACCACAGTGCCACGTGAGGACACCATGTGCCACATTCTATTTCTGAATTTTTTGTTCATGTTGGCTTGCGAAACGTAGAATCCTCGAATTTGTAGGCTCAAAATAATACGCTCTTATTAATTTACTTCCTTCGCAGAAAGCAGCAAAACACCGAGCGAGCTTGAGGTAGAAAAGAAAATGCTACAGCAAATGGTGCAAGTTATAGAGAGTAGAGATCAACTTGAGACCCTTCTGGAAGAGATGAGATCCCAGTAAGTAGATATCAAGTCAGGAAGACCTTCGGATACGTAAGGGGAAGGCATGGGCAACATTGAATAGTCTGTCCAGGATTTGGAAGTGCCATATAATAAAACAGATCCTTACAGTAGAACCAGTGCTCCTACATGGGAGTCCATGCTGGGCTCTAACTACAGAGGATACCAAATCACTGGATGGCACTTATACACGAATGCTGCGCCGGGTAAATTGTGTTGAATACATTGAACATATCTCCAATCAGACACTATATAACATTGGAGGTGTCTCATTGGTTCCCCCTAGCTTGACACTTGAACGGAGCCGCCTCCGCTTTGCAGGACATTGCTTTCGCCGTGAGGACCAGCCTGTGAATAATCTTGTGATTTGGCGGTCTCATGGAGTGAATAAGCACGGTGGACAGCCCATGACTTTGTTGAGACGCCTCACACTGGTCTTGAAGGCGGCGCAATTTTGTCGACAAGCCGGCACAGCATTCTTAATATAATTGTAATATATATATATATAATGCAACTGTAATGCAGCATGCCGATAGTAGTAGTAGTAATAGTTCTGGAAGTGCCGAGGTCCAAGTAAGTAAATATCTGGAGACCCTTTTGGAAGATATGAGATACAAGTATAGTAGAGAATTAATAGTTCAGTGTTGTTTGTCCTGTTATGTAGGTTTCTCTGTAAAAATTTGACTTTTTTTAGAGAAAGAATGGAAGAAGTTGAGCTTCAAAAGGCGGTAGAGAAGGGACTCGCAAAATTAAAGAACCGGTGACCCGGGGAACTATGACGTCATCACGAAGGTGCAGTAGAACAAGAGCAATTGGTTGACCAATGCAGTTGAAACTGCCCGCAGTTTTTAGCCAAGAACATCAACTGTCTAGGTCTACATTATACTGGTTTACTTGCCGCCTGTGGGTTTTGTGCTGCTTTATTTCACATTATTATGCCGTGTTTGCCGCGTTTACATTTAGTCAGGTATGCCAGTCTATGGTGTTTCACCGCGCGCACACACATTGGGTGTCACTTTGGCACTACAAGTCGGGGCACCTCATCAGTGGCGTCAGCTAATTATTGTAATCAGTATAATATATTTATAATTATTATGCAGGAATTATGCAGGGATTTGCGGGGGAACGACGTGTTTAGGTAGTACATCATAATTCGCAACTAACAAGCATTTATTCTTCCATAGGCGAAACTCTTGCATTTTTTTTTGCTTTTACAATTTATTATTTATATCATTGTTACAACAAGCGAGATTTGTCATGTAACATATTTAGATCGGTTGAATATTATTCTGATATTTTATTAATGAATTTATATTTTAAATCGCTTTTCTTAGATATAAATAATATTGAGTGTACTTGACAATTTTCTTATAATAATAATTATTAGTAACCGCTCCAAAGCTGTTGTACTGTTTATTATATTATAGATTCGTAGAGAAACAACACAATCTTTTTGAAATGTTTGTTTTCTTTTTGTTTGCTAGTTCCTTCTTTTGTATCACACAATAGATAATAGTCGACAATAGATATTGTCGATACAAATGAACGAAACAGGACCTTTCAAATCATAAACCGGTGTTGCATTATAGACCCCCCCCCCCCCCCCCCCCCCCATCCATTGGATTTTACCATATGGTAATATTCTCCAATGCGATCAACCCAACCCGTCTCCCGTGTTCCTTTACTAACCTGTCTACAACACCACACAGGAGTGGGTGGAGTTCTAGAATGCAACACCTCTCAATATATTATAACATGATGTACAAACAGAACTTATTACCGGTTCTATTTCTTTGCATTCGATATCGACTTACCTATTATTGTTCCTGCCGTTAAATCCGTGACTTATTTCTATTGTAGTTTTTAGAAAACATTTCTTAATTATTAACAATCATTTAATATTATAAATAATTGTTTTATTAACGTACTATCGTCGCTTGCTTGTTAAGTAGACCTTTCTAAATACCTCAAATATTAAAAACATCAATATAATCGTAATTTATTTGGTCACGAGACAAACAGTATTTATTACTAATTATCGATTAAATATTATACGGTGTACATTTTATAGTACATGCGTATGTAATATTATTTATCACCATGTTTTAACATTGTCTGGAGAACCTAGCAAGAGTCACGTCATTGTTAAAAGATACAATAATGTTTTATACTTTTTTAAATCCCCAAGACGCTCGGGTTTAACGATGAAATATTTTTTGCTAACATCTGTTGCTTAGCTCTGGTAACATCTGTTACTTAGCTCTGTCTCTGCTAACATCTGTTACTTAGCTCTGGTAACATCTGTTACTTAGCTCTGCCTCTGCTAACATCTGTTACTTAGCTCTGGTAACATCTGTTACTTAGCTCTGCCTCTGCTAACATCTGTTACTTAGCTCTGACTCTGCTAACATCTGTTACTTAGCTCTGACTCTACTAACATCTGTTACTTAGCTCTGACTCTGCTAACATATGTTACTTAGCTCTGACTCTGCTAACATCTGTTACTTAGCTCTGACTCTGCTAACATCTGTTACTTAGCTCTGCTAACATCTGTTACTTAGCTCTGACTCTGCTAACATCTGTTACTTAGCTCTGACTCTGCTAATACCTGTTACTTAGCTTTGACTCTGCTAACATCTGTTACTTAGCTCTGCCTCTGCTAACATCTGTTACTTAGCTCTGCCTCTGCTAACATCTGTTACTTATCTCTGACTCTGCTAACATATGTTACTTAGCTCTGACTCTGCTAACATCTGTTACTTAGCTCTGCC
>JAUCBJ010002017.1:0-24532 GCA_032718475.1 Nemertoderma westbladi | reverse complement strand
CTTTCCCTGATTTGCTAAAGTGACTGTTTATTGTTTTGGTTAGAAAATCCCGCCTCTGTAACCTGCTCCTTTCCCTCAATTAGTTAAATGATCGTTTATTGTTTTGGTTAGAAAGGCCTGCCTCTGTAACCTGCTCCTTTCCTTCATTTGGTAAAGTGACTGTTTATTGTTTTGTATAATTTTTG
Source organism: Nemertoderma westbladi (assembly GCA_032718475.1). Lineage (NCBI taxonomy): Eukaryota > Metazoa > Xenacoelomorpha > Nemertodermatida > Nemertodermatidae > Nemertoderma > Nemertoderma westbladi. Next base: position 24,347 of record JAUCBJ010002017.1, on the reverse strand, counting down.
TAAGTTTTAGTAGTAATAAGTTTTGTTTATTGTATAATTCAGGGGGGGCATAATTTCCTAAGGGGGGGCATTTTTTTCCTAGGGAAATTTGCCCGGGGGGGCATTTTTTCCTAGGAAAATATGCCCCCCCGGGCACATTTCCCGGGGGGGCATATTTTCCTGTTACAGCGGCACGGTCAGTCGGTACGGTAGCGTTTATCGGTTAGGCCTAGTCTGTTAGTCCTTAGTCAGTCAGTACCGGTAGCAGGGTAGTTCCGGAACCGACAGATAAATATTAATTTTAATATAAGATTGTAAGAAAAGACAGCACAGTTAGTAGCGGTCCGTCCCCGTATGGAATCCATCCAAAAAGTGCGCCGGATGGCGCGCCGACCAATTTTTATATGCGCCGCGCGCCGACGCATTTTCGAAAGAAATGAAATTTTTAAGCGCGCCGAACATTGAACTGTTGAAACAGTTTTGAAGGGCGCCGCGCCGCCGCCCAGTTTTAGAAACAGAAACAGTTTTGAAGGAGTGTACTGGTAATATCTCATTTGAGGCACAGTGGTAAGAAAATTGAAATTGAATTGAAATTGTAAATCAGTGAAAAAAGCGTAGATTTCCGCTTACTTTTTTTTTATCGAATAATAGTGCATTATTATTTAAATAATAATATTTTTTTCCTAAAATTACACCATCCAAAAGACATCAATTATATACTTAGGAACGACTATACTGTATTATGGTATATCAATGAATTAGACACAACAATTACTTTATCAGTTTATAAAAGCAATTTCCTAGCCTTGTAACTACTGAACTTGTGAATGATTTCAGATAAATCTAATTGAAAAGTAAATTAAATGTTAATTGTAATAGGCCTACATAAAATATGTTGCTACAGACCAACCAATGCCTCAGAGCCAGAACAAGCAGTCAAGTTTTATGAAGAACTGACTGGACTTATAAAGGACATTCCGAGACACAATCAGACAATGTTAAAGTCATTGCTGGTGACCTGAATCCGCAAATTGACCCAGAAGACATCAAGGGTTATACCTATAACACCAGTTCTAACAGAAATGGGTACTTACTTTTAGACCTAATGGAAGAATGTGATTGATACCAACAAAGAACACATTCGAAAAGAGTAAGGGGAAGCTATGGACCTTTCAATACCCTAATGGAACCAAAGCACAACTGGATTACATCCTTATAAACAAAAAGTGGAGAAACAGCATGGTCAAATGCGAGGCATATACAGCTCGTTCAACCTAATTGGTTCGGACCACAGAATTGTGACTGCAGAGATCAGACTCAGTTTGAGAGCCAGCAAACCCAGGACAAGCAAGCAAATCAACTATGACTGGGAGAAACTCAGAACTGACAATGCTGTAAAAGGATGCTTATACAGTAGAAGTTCAAAACCGCTTTGAAGCACTTCAGTCAATGGATGAAGACCAATCCACCGATTCAATATACCAGAATATAATAACAGCCCACAAGGAATCAGCTAAGAGGCATATCCCCCAGAAACCTGTATGGAATCCATCCAAAAAGTGCGCCGGATAGAACGCCGACCAATTTTTATGCGCGCCGCGCGCCAATGCCATTTCGAAGAAAAACCCCGTGCCAACTAAATTTTTAAGCATGCCGATGCAATTTCGAAGAAACCCCGCGCCAACTAAATTTTTAAGCGCGCCACACATTGAAACAATTTTGAAGAGCGCCACGCCAGTGCAAATTCAATTTTGAGGGAGTGTAACCAATCTGTCAATGACAGTCAGTACTGCTGTACCAGTCCCTACTGCCCTATATCTGTATACAACAGTAGCCTAACCGCACTGAACCATACAACAGAAAAAGAAAGGCGAGCGAAGCGAGCCGAAATTTTTTAACAGCTAATGCTATTTTTAAGGCACTTCCATAATTGTTAAACCTGTAAACTAACAAATCGGCGCTGGTTTTTATTTTTGGGAGCGCCAAAGCTGAAAGCCGGCGCGCTTTACGATTTTTGAGCGCGCCACGCGCCACATTGGCGCGCTTTTATTGCAAAGTGCGCCGGATTAATCCGGCGCAAAGTGTATGGATTCCAGTCTGGCCCAGAAACCCAAACGAAAACAGTATGTGCCATGGCAAAACTCTGAGGTTACTTGTAAAGAGAAGATCTTAAGATAGCCTACATAAACCGAACAACCAACAACTGAAAACATTAACAAGGTTGAGAAAGCTAAGGACGGTCTTAAATTGGCCTACAACATCAGCCAGGAAAAGTATACATACAGGATAAAACTGAAGCAATTACAACTGCTCACATACAGCAACAATCAAGATTTACCTGGCAAACTGTAAATGAGATATCTGGTCGGAAAAGTTGTGCAAAGGGGCGCCTCAAAGCCGATAGTCCTGAAGAACGTGTTGGGAAGTGGAAAAATCGCTTCAGCAACTTGCTTGGGCAGCCACCTAACATCGAGGTCAGCCCTACAAGGAAAATATATGACAAGACACTACCTATAGAAACAGGGGACTTCACACCTGCCGAACTCCAAAGAAGCATTAAAAGCATGACCGTCCAATAATAAAGCGAGTGGATAAGATGAAATCCCAGTGGAGGTATGGAAAACAGGAGTACTACAGTAAACAGACCATTATTAAATGTTTGCAACCGGATGTTAAAAGGGGAAAAGCCACCACCAATTTGGACTAAAGGCCAACTAAAGCCTCTCCCCAAGAAAGGAGACCTCGGCATACCAATAAACTAACGTGGGATCTGTCTGCTTGTGGTAGCTGCCAAAATATACAATAAAATGATTCTATATAGGATTAGCCCTCACATAGAGAAACTACTGCGTAAGAGCCAAAACGGATTTCGACCAAGTAGATCAACAATAGCTCAGATACTTGCACTACGGAGACTGATTGAAGGAATTAAGTCAAAGAATCTCCCCGCAGTCATGACTTTTGTGGACTTCAAGAAGGCATTCGACTCCATCCATAGAGGTAAAATGCTTGAAATCCTAAGAGCTTATGGAATACCAGAAGTAATTATTGCTGGCATTGGATTGTTATATTGTGACACAGAAGCGCAGGTACTCTCACCAGATGGTGAAACTGAGTTTTTCTCAATCCTGGCTGGCGTACTGCAAGGTGACACATTAGTACCATTACTATTTGTAATTGTGCTGGATTACGCAATGAGGACGGCCACAAAGGGTGAAGATCTGGGATTCTCACATCAAGAACGCAGAAGTAGTAGATATCCGGCAACTACAGTCACAGACACCGACTTTGCGGATGACATCGCCCTGCTCTCTAATACGCTAGCAGATGCATGGCTTCTACTGAATGAAGTGGAGAGGGCTGCTAAGGAGGTTGGATTGCATATAAATGCTACACAGACCGAATTCATGACCTTTAATGTTGATGGGAACTTGACAACCATTGATAATAATCAACTAAGGAAGGTCGATGACTTCCAGTACCTTGGATCATGGATAGAGAGTAGCAAAAAGGACATAGAAGTTAGGAAAGCAAAGGCTTGGGTAGCTCTATCAAAAATGGATACCATCTGGAAATCAGATCTCTCCAGGCACCTGAAGACTAAGTTTTTTCGAGCCACCGTGGAAAGTGTATTTTTATACGGGGGTGAGACCTGGACACTGACTAAATCACTTGAACAACGAATTGATGGTTGCTACACAAGACTACTAAGGGCAGCCCTAAACATCAGCTGGAGACAACACATGACAAACGCCGAGCTTTATGGTACAATACCACCTGTATCAACCACCCTCCGTGAACGCAGATTAAGATTCAGTGGGCACTGCTTGCGAATTAAATACGAGGTCATAACAGATCTACTTCTCTGGCAACCAACTCATGGAAAGCGTAGTCGTGGACGACCGGCCATAACATATATAGATCAACTTGAAAGGGATACTGAACTTGGGAGAAACGAAATTGCGACAACTATGGAGAATCGGGAAGCCTGGAAGGATCTCATTTCCACTGTCCGAGTTCGCTCGACCTAGTAGTAGTAGTAATACAGTAATAATTTACTATTATTTTAAATCGACCCTTTCGCTAACGTTTTCCTTTAAGCATTACTTTACTACGGTGGCTGATTTAGGCCAATTATCTTTTTTGTTTTCAAGAATATTTAAATTCATTTTATTTAGCCGTTTTGGCCTCCATCTTTACCAGTAACTTTTTTAACTTCTATTTATAAACTGTCAGACAGCAGCCAGATAGGACAAGGACTGTATTTTTTAGTTACGCGTTAACGTTGTATGTACGTTATCTGTTGCAGCCGTGACCAACGCCAGTCATCATGAATTCAGGCAGTGTTTTGGTAAATTATCATCCAACCATCAAAAACATGTTTTGGAAAGGATTTGAGCATAAAGAAATGCAGAGAATTCTCACAAATGTGGGCTTATCACTATCAACGAGATCTATAAAACAGATTTAAATAGATTGGGACTCATAAGACGATTTAACCCTTTGGATTTCGAGTTAGTGGTTTCCACATTATTACGGATATTGCAGAATAGAAGTGGGTTCGCAAGTGGATTCGGGTACAGACAGATGCAGCGAATTTTATTAGTGGATTATAATATTTATGTTAGTAAACATCTAGAAGCGAGCTTAATAGACATTTTAGAACCACGTGCAGTGCAAAGACGACTTGGGCGTAAGATTGTGCGGCGAACTTATATATCTAAAGGTCCGAACTTTCTCTTACATATACAGTAGAAGGATGGGACAAACTAAAACCATATGGATTAGCGATTCACAGAGGAATCGATGGTTTCAGCCGTAAATTGATGTGGCTAAAATGCCACCGTTCAAACAATGACCCCTTCATCGTCGCCTTGTTTTTCATCGAAATGGTTAAAGAACTCAGAGGTGTGCCCAATATCATTAGATGTGACCGCGGTAATGAAAATGTCAATGTCGAATTACTCCAGAGATATTTTAGGTTAGTAGATCCCGATAACCACTCAGTAAATGGTGCAGTATTTCTATACGGCAAAGGTTCCCGGAACCAGCGGATTGAAGCGTGGTGGAGCAAATTCCCAATCTTGGGAATGGAAGATTGGTATTTCGCTATAAAGGTAGGTAGTTCGCTACTGTATGTTTATATACATTTTCTTCAACGGACACTGGATTCTATAAAAATAAAATGAAACAGCCATCGCTTGCGTAAGAGTGGACTTATAGCACCAGCCGGAAAGCCAGATTTATTGTATCTAAATATTCCAAATTATTTACATACGTGTGACGGGATCTAAGAAGGATCCCGGTTTATCCGCGGTTATTGTATTTACGCGTCCCCGCCGTGTGTGTGTGTGAAAAGAGTCTGGGAATTCTGATGTTATTGATCCTCCGATATGTATAATGCGATAGATAGTATAAAGTGGATATAGTATAAAATGGTTGAAACCCAAATGATGTAATACAGTAATGTACAGGTAAATGGTGGTAGGCGAGGACGGTAATAGAAGTCTCCGCTCTACCTTGGTAACCGACTTACACAAATGAGATAACTGAACTAAGAATTGCTGATACCTAATAATATATATTGCACGGTTTGGCCGTTGTTACAGTCACTAGCCGGTGCCTGCCCCCCATTGGCTAATATCCCTGTTGGCGCCCTTTGGAGTGTTTCCCTTCACTCCTGCTGTTCTCTCTCTGTCAGGGGTGTGGCCCCTGACCCCTATTGTGTGTTTCTCCTTCCCACTTTGTTGGGGGTGGCACGAGTGGTTGATTACCCAACCTCGTGGCCCCCAATATTCCTTAACGGCTTACTTTGTGGGGTGTTAGCGGAATTGAATATGCTAACACTCCCCCCCATGCTATCTTCCCGGTGAGAAGATAGCATCCACCTAAAGTGCGCTACAATTCCGCTGGATCCCGATCTAGTATCGGGCGTGGGGTGGTATTATTTTCTCTCGGAGCCGGCTTTCCAGGCCGCTCCCTATGGGTATGATAATGCTACCCGGTTCGCCTGGTGTCCCATGTCAGGCCGATCGTGCGCTCCTCTCACACGACTTTTGTTTCCCCAACACCTTCGCCGCTTCAACTCCACTCTGTTCTCACCCTGACTCTCCTCTACTTCTCCTCTCTTTCGCTCTAACTCTCGGACTTCCCTGTCCCTCACTCAGTCTCTTATCCTCCCCCCCCCCACACTTGAATTGCATCCGCACTCTCTCCGTACTCCGCACTATCACCTTTACTCGACCCCTCTTTGACTACCCCATCCCTTCTGACGAGTCTCACCCCCCCTCCTGTGCCGTCGCACTCAAGAAGTGTGAAATCGTCTGGTGTCTCGTCCATAGTACCATAGTCAGTTGGCCCCCCAGTCCCAGTAGCTAATTGAGAAAGGTTGAATGACTATAGTACTTACTTCGAACGTATATATTCTCGTAAATTACTGATTGCTACGTACGTACATACAAATTGCACTTATTTGATTATTTAGATTACTTGAATTTGTACTTAATAGTTCGCACGTCTCACGTGGCGCCTTCCAGGCGTACCACATCGAAGTCTCAGTTTATCCCTCCTGACTTTGGGAACCACCTCAAGTCTTTCCCTTTGCCGTCCTCCTCCCTGGGTCGTTTCCTGGTCACTACCGCTCCTCTGGGATCAGCTTTCTGTCTTCGGACTTTCGCCGCCACCTCCTTACTGATCCCGGTCGTTGGCTCCTTGGGTGCCGGTGTTATCAGCTCCCGATATCGCTTCGCGGGTGGCCCCTCCGAGTGGCCCTGTTGTCTCCCCCTGATGGCGTCCCATAAGATCATCTTCATTGCCCGCGGCACGTGCTCCGCCAGGAAATCCCTAAACTCCCCTCGGTTCTGTGGCGTCCACCTGTCCAAATACCTTTGTGTATTCATCACCCCGGCATACGACGCCGCCGTTGCTACCTCTTGATAGGTAAACGGTAACCTCCGCTTTATGATTTCCAAGTGAGCCTCCTGATTGATAAGGAAGAAACCCCACTTGAACTCCTGGGCCTTCATGCGTTGCCGCGTCATGGCCCCGACGTCGGCCCACTCCTCGAAGATTTTGAACTTCTCTTCATCGTCCATCCAGTCGCACTGGCGTCCGTAGTGTCCCCGAAAGTTACACTTCGAACATCGGTTATGCAACCGTGGACACGCCCCCATCCTGTGGCTCGACTCGCGGCTGTAGAGACAACTAGTCCCTTTCTGGAATCGGTACAAACAGCTCCTTTCCTGGTGGGTCTGTCTCCCACAGTAGTCACAGCCGAGCACCAATGTCTCCCGCCCCACGTCGTCTTTCGTCCCAAGCGATCTCCGCGGTCTGTGGAGTCGCTGGTAGGCGAACTTCTGGACGTTAGTGTCCTTGTCTACGTCGATCTCCTCGCCCCTCTCGGGCATCGTCTCCCCGAATACTACCCGTGGTGCCGTCCCCGGTTGCTCGCCCAACCTGATAGTGCTCCCCGCGAAATCCATCGGCGGTTCCTCGTGCACCCAGGCCCGCTTGCCGGGTTTATCCCAGAAGGCCCTCGCCCCACTGGCCGTCACCACCCTCCCACCAACCCAGTCCGTGTCCGAGTGGCCTATCCTCCCGATGGGCGGCATCTCTCCGAACTCGTCGTCGTCTTCGTCCTCCTCTGGCAGTGGCTCCAACCCCGGAATCCCGGTGGATCCACTATGTCCCTTCCCGCCTTGGCTCTCGCCCGTAGCTCTCCATCCCTCTAGCTCCCCTAACTTCCTTAGCGGTTGGTCGCCTTCGGCGCCCGCTGGTATGGGCATCACTTGCAACCCCGACGTCGACTGTTTCGGCGATCCCACCGTCCATCCCAGTTCTCGCCCTAGAGACTCCCCCGAACTCCCTGATGAAGCCCAACGAAGTTCATCTAAGCCCGCCTGTTCCTCGAAGCCATAACTCTGCGTCCTGGCCTCCTCCTCCCTCTCCTCTGCTTCTATCCTTTCCCGTCTAGTGACTTCTTCCAGTCGCTTCGCCTCTTGTCTATCCGTCTCTAGCTCCTCCCATCTCTGATACGGCGTATCTATCTCCCCGTCTACCAGATGTCGGCTGTTGTAGTACACCGACTCGCCCTTCAGCCCCGGGTGGTCTACCAGACCGTCGAAAGCCGTCTTAAAGGCTCTTCTGTAGCTTAGGGGTGATCCCGATAACAGAAATGCCGCTGGTTCCCTCTCGATAACCACGGTCATGAATAAGTTAAGCAAACTTATCATTATCCAATCCTCCTGCAGGATATATCGCTTCTGATATACCTTTATCGCTCCTCTTCGGAATTGATACACCTCTTGCTTTCCCGGCCTCGCTCCCCACTTTAGCGAGTTCGCTAGTTCTGCTCCGTATTCCTCCCTGAACTTCCCCCAGTCCATCGGTTTGTGGCATACGAGCCCCAATAGCTGGGCCCATTGCCACCGCTCCGCATTGGCCTGTGTTCCCGACTAGTCCCAACCCGTCTGGTGCTGTCATAGCCATGAAGACCTTCTGCATATCCAGGAGGTTGTTGGCGTCCAGACCGATGATTCTCTCCGCGTCCTCGCGAATTGCCGATCCCACTTTCGTCGTCGACTTCTCCCTCACTAGGACCTGCACCGCCCTCGGCAGCCGGTCCAACTTCGGCCCATCCTTCTTCCCATACGTTCCCAGGTCAAATAGGAAAATGTCCCCATTTGGCGCGGCCAAATGTAGGAGTATGGTCCTGGCCGATCCTGCCGATCCTCTCCTTGAACCCTCCTCGTCTTCCACGGTCCCTTCGTCGTCTAGGATCATGTATCCTCCCCTGTTGACGGACTCTATGAACCTCTTCCAATCTTTCCTCGGTGACTCTCTCGCATACTTCGGAATCCCGAACTTCGCCTTGTCTCCTTTCACCACGTAGTGGAAATGCTCGAAGATCGCGTTGTCCAGCGACGGCGTCCCGTAGGTCCCGACCAGCCGCTGTTCATGCATCTCCCTGAAGTGGTCCTGTAGCGCTCGGGCTGCGTGACCCTTTCCTAACCAGTCGTAGTATCCCCTCGTCCTCTCTTCCGGATGCCTCTTGGTGAAATCCACCAGTATCTCCTTTCCTCCTGACTCCGCCTTTCTCTTCCTGATCAGTTTCCCCGCCATTTCGAACTCTCCCGATCGCTCACCTATAAGGTGGTGCCTTACCAAGGCCAAGAATGCCTTACCAAGAATGTCCAAGGCCTCTGCCATCTCGTTCTCTGCTCCCACAAAGTTGGTTCCGCTGTCGGAGTACATTACTGCGATCGTCCCACCTTTGCGGTCTCTGAACCTTTCTAATGCATTAATGAATGCTGATGCGGTTGCATCTTGGGCGAGTTCTATCCCTACCGCCCGTGTGTTGTTACATACGAAGATAATACCATAGCGTTTCTCTGTGTGCCGCATCACTTTGATCTTTATCGGCCCGAACATGTCCACACCGCAATGCGTAAATGGCGGGTCGTGTTGTCTTACCCTACTCGCCGGCAGTGGTGCCATCTCCTGTATGGCTCGCTCCTTCTTCGCTCGTCGGCAGGTCTGGCACTGCCCCACTACCGCTTTTACCTTCTTTCTCAACTGCTTGACCCAAAAGGTCCTCCGTATCTCCGTAAGGGTTCGGTTGGTGCCCCCGTGCAATATCGATTTGTGGGAGTCCCAGATAATCTGGTGGACTATTGGCGATCCTGTGGGGATGATGATGGGCTTCGGTGGTACAACGATGCTGTTGTTGTAGCCCACCCTAGAGTTCATTACTAGAATCCCGTCATCATTAAGTTGTGGTGACAGCGTGATTAACTCGCTGTCCCGTCGAAGATGCTGTTGCTTGCCGACGCGTTCCACCTCGTTGCCGTAGTTCTTCCGTTGTTCATAGCGGATGACTGCTTTGGCCGCTCCTTCCAGATCTATGGTTGTCCTGATCTTCTTGCCTTTGCCAACTCCCGCGAGGAAATTCCCGAAGGCTCTCCAGTACGCCACTAATTTCTTGGTCTTATACCAACTAGAGCTGTAGCTGAGGAGTTTATCCGTCGGGTTATCGCACAGTTCTTCTGGTTTAGGTTGCACGTCCCTTATCTCCCTCACCATCTGGGAGTATATCTCTTCTCCCTCTGAATCTCCTTCTTCTCCCTCTGATACTGCCTCTCCTGAGCCCGGGTCCACCTTTCTCATCTGCGGCCAGGCCTCCTTGTCACTCAGAAACTGTGGCCCGTGTTGCCACAATACCTCCTTTTTTAAGAAAGTGTGGCGTTCCAAGCCCCTCGATAACAAGTCCGCTGGGTTCTCGTCCGTTGGGCAGTAGTGCCACCTTTCCAACTCTGTGGTCGCCCTTATTTCGTCCACCCTATTCGTGACGAATATAGGGTATCTCGTCCTTTCGTTATGTAGCCAACCAAGCACTACCATGGAATCTGTCCAGTAGTGTGTCTCCACTATGTTGGGAATAGTATCCACTAGGTAGGCTGTGGCCCTAACTCCTAGTCTCGCAGCTGTCAATTCTAGTTTGGGAACTGATGCTGAATCTGGCGGTGTTGACTTCGCTTTGCTAAAGGCCAGTCTGGGCTTGTGAGCCCCCTCTCGTTGTACTAAATAGAGTGCCGCTCCGTATGCCTCCAACGACGCATCGGAGAACATGTGTAAGTCCAGATTCATCATGTTCCCATCCGGGAAATACACTCGCGGCATGCTGTATGTTCCCATCTTCTCCAAACCTTCTGTCCACTTACACCACTGTTTCTTGATCTTTTCTGGTACCTCTACGTCCCACTCATCCTTCAGTTTGTATACTCTCTTGAGTATCTGTTTCCCCGTGACTAATAGTGGGGATGCTAGACCTAGGGGATCGTATATTCTTGCTATGTATGACACATAGCCTCTCTTTGTGTGGATGTCTGCGCCCTCCTGGCTCAGCTGGTACTTCAGTTCATCTGTCTCTCTGTTCCACACGATTCCCAGTGCCTTCTGTTGAGACTCTGTCCTCTTGTTCACCATGTCCTGCCCTTTGGCTGTTGTGGGATTATCCATGGTCGATTCTGGTCTCTTGTCCTCTATCGCCTTGATAAATTCCTCCGAACTGGATTGGAATTTGGTCAGGTTAAAGCCGGATCCTTTTAGGATGTCGCGAACCTCGCGCCCTGTGTCCAGTATCTCCTTAACCGTATTTCCAGACTCCATTCCGTCGTCTACGTAGAAGCCGCGTCGAATCATATCGACGGCCCTAGTGCTGTATCTATCCTCCTTCCCTTTCACTGTATCTCTTACTGCCATAGTCGTCGTAAATGAAGACGACTTGGCTCCCATGTTCTGTACTACCATCTTGTACATCGGTATGGTCGACGGTTCTTCGTCGCCGTTGTACCACAAGAAGCGTTGACTGTCGCTATCCTCTTCCGTCACACGGACTTGGTTGAACATGCCTTCTATGTCACACATGAAGGCGTGTTTCCCATTTCTAAATCTAAGTAGGACCTCTATCCCTGAGTTGTATATGTTCGGACCTTCTAGTAGATAGTCGTTTAAGCATTTCCCGTTGGTCTTTGCTGATGCGTCAACTACCATCCGCAGTTTACCTTTCTTCGGATCTAAAGCCACGTGGAGTGGTAGGTAATACGTCCTATCCGTGTTTGGTTCGTTGACCGGTAACTCCACGGCCCATCCTTTCTCGACGTACTTGTTCTGTGGATGTACTCATTCTTCTCGGGGCTCCGTTTTAGTGTCTGCTTCAACTTACGAAGCCTCGTGAGCACTATCCCTTTATTATCGGGCAATGGTAGCTTTGGTAGCTTCCATACCATTCCTATGGTATACCGCCCCTCGTCGCATTTCATAGACTCCTCTACGCTTTGTTGAGCCTGTTTGTCTTCCACCGAGGTCCCGACCCCGGTCTCCTTTAATCCTTCAAAATCCTGTCTGAGCAGTCTCTTAAGCTGCTCCTCTGCTCTCTCATCACCCATTTCCTGCATAGTTCCCGCGAACATGCATCCTGATGTCTCCGACATCCTAAATGGTATCTTGCTCTTGATTGGGCCACTCAGCGTCCACCCGAATGGTGTCAGTATCGCCACCGGGTCACACTGCTTGTCTTCGCCGAAGACCGTTTGCATTCTTTCGTGGGCCGTCGGGCAGTCCATTCCTACTATGATGGATACCTTCCTAATGTCCACCTCTGGGATTGAGAAGTCGATATCATCCAGAAATTTATATTGTTCAACCTCGATGTTGGTTGGCCGTCTGGCATTGATGTTTATTGACTCTATCCTTGGATGGGGTCGATGCTCGCCCCATAGTCGCATCCTGGTGCTATTGCTGCAATGGCGCACCATCCGGTTCTCATCTCCAGGACCTCATCTTTGCTGGAGATGGTTGTTACCACCATTCTACTCGGCCTCGTTCTCAATCTTATCTCTTTGGCCACCCAATCCTCGATTAATGTGAAGGCAGCTCCACTAACAACCAGCATCAGTGTGGTTACTGATCGATTGCCTTCTCCAATCACTCGCACTGGTACTACCCCAAGTAGCACCGTTCCTCTCTTCTTCGCCCCTACCGTGCTCGTTGCCATCGTTTGGCCTTTCCTTTGACCGAACTTGACCGGCGTCTCCTTGCATTGCCTAGCTCTATGTCCACTCATCACACATCGCGAGCAGATCTCATTTCTCGCCGCATATTCTACCTGATCTTCCCTGGGTAGCGCTTGCCAGTACCTGCAGTTCATGGTTTGATGAAGCGCATTTGTATGTAGCTGGCATTTGCTCTTTGGGTTGTAGCCCTCCTTATGCAGTGCATTGCGTATCGCAGTTGCATTTGCACCAAAGTCCCTACTATTCTTGTTGTTTGGGTTCGGCCTACTGGGCGTACTAGGGTTATATTTATTTGTGTTGTTATTGTTCCCCTGTCCGTTCCATGGTGTGGTCTTACCTTCGGCTACCTGTGGACTTGCAGTCCCCTGCGTCGCTGCGCATGGCAATGATTGCCTGAGCTTTGGTAATGCGGTCTGAGTACGTACGAGCAGTAGAGGGGGTCGAAGAGAAACTTTCCGACGGGATATACCTACCAATCGAGAATACGGTAGCCACGGGGAGGATTATTCGAGAAGAATAAACTTCTATCCCGAGCGACACATACAGACTGTAGGACATACTGTAGGCCTTACTGCCTTACTGCACATACCATAGGCCATGCTGACAGGAATAATGTAGGCGATAGGATAGCGCGGACGACGGAATTAAACCCGGAAGTCGCGGAGTACATACCGGCAGGTAGGCCAGAAGATGATAGGCCTATACCGGTACCAGCACAGCAGTATGACTACAGCATGCAGGGACATAACATATACCCAGGGGAGGGGGGAATTATTGCGGATAGGTGCATGGGCCCCAATATATTAACATCAACCCCAGTACCAAGCATACCGGTGGGGGGGGGGGGGGGACAGGGTGACATTCCCCCATCACAATATCAACAATATACCCCGATAGGAGTAAGAACAACGAGACCTTTGGATGGAAACAGATCATGCGACACAGAAATATGGAGGGGGCCGCTACCCCCAATGATATACCCTAGCCAAAGGAAGGCAGGAAATAAGACGGACGGACCGCACCCAACAGGAGAAACTATGCAACATCCATCGAACCCATTGGAAGCGCAGGCGATGGGAATGGCCACGTTGATCGATGCGCTAAAAACTAGGATCGAGCTACCACCCGTGGAACCATTTAAATTCGATGGGAGTGGGCCAGAAGAATATCTACAGTTTCGGCGCATGTATAGTAACGAAATACTAACAAAGAACTTGACGCAGGCGGAGTGCCTAAAATATCTCCAAGTATACACAGGAGGCCCAGCATACGACATCGTGAGGCAATACCAGGGTATAGAGGGCGGCTTCACGACGGCATGGCGGGCATTGGACAGGGAATACGGGCACCCGGCCAAGATCATCCGGCAAACCCTGAGAGGCATAACATCGGGTGGCCTACAGGATAGTCCCGTTAGCATCAAGACATTCGCGAACAAGGTCGAGAAGGCGCTAGTCGTGTTAAAGACGCTAGACGCGCCATACGAACTCAACGCGCCCAACAACATCACCACGATAGCGCAGGCACTACCGATGTGGCTGCGCAACAAGTGGAGGAAAATCGCTTTCTCCACTCGAGATAGGAAGGGTGCGGAACTGGGTTTAGAAGAAATGTCGTGCTTCTTAAACTACGAAGCTGAACTAATAACCGACCCAATCTATAGTGAGGACAGCCTGGGAAAGGGACCAAGAACCGATTACCATAGGCCGAAACCAGAACACAACACGTCAAACGCATTATCAATTGGTAATGTTATCGTTTATTGTTTTGGTTAGAAAATCCCGCCTCTGTAACCTGCTCCTTTCTCTCAATTGGTAATGTTATCGTTTATTGTTTTGGTTAGAAAATCCCGTCTCTGTAACCTGCTCCTTTCCCTCAATTAGTTAAATGATCGTTTATTGTTTTGGTTAGAAAATCCCGCCTCTGTAACCTATGCCCCTTTCCCTCAATTAGTTAAATGATCGTTTATTGTTTTGGTTAGAAAATCCCGCCTCTGTAACCTGCTCCTTTCCCTGAATTGGTAAAGTGACCGTTTATTGTTTTGGTTAGAAAGGCCCGCCTCTGTAACCTACCCCTTTCCCTCAATTAGTTAAATGATCGTTTATTGTTTTGGTTAGAAAATCCCGCCTCTGTAACCTGCTCCTTTCCCTCAATTAGTTAAGTGATCGTTTGTTGTTTTGGTTAGAAAATTCCGCCTCTGTAACCTGTCCCTTTCCCTCAATTAGTTAAATGATCGCTTATTGTTTTGGTTAGAAAATCCCGCCTCTGTAACCTGCTCCTTTCCCTCAATAAGTTAAGTGATCGTTTCCCAGTAAAAAATCCGCATTCGTAACGCATGGGATGGCGCATATTTCACGCATTCGTAACGCATTCTGAAATGTTACATAGATGAACCATGCGATACGAATGCGAAAACCGAACCAAATACGCATCCTTTATTCGCATATCGAATGTAATACGAACCTTATCCGAATCCCGCACATTCTACGAATGCGTCCCTAATCTTATACGAATGTTTCCCGCACACGATACGAATGCGTCCCGCATGTTATATACGAATGTTTCCCATGCTATACGAATGCGTTACGAATGTTTTACGAGTGTTATACGAATGTTTACCGCAGGATTTTTATTTTTTTATTATTTCGCTACAGTTTACATAGTTTTAACAGTTTACAACTGTTAAAACGTGTCCATTTTATTTTATTTTTTGAATATACTTGATATTCCGAATCGAATATGAAAGCCATTTTCAATTTCCCCAAAAAAATGTTCAGATATAATTCAAGAGCACGCAATTTCAGACGTAAATCGTTATAGTTATTATTATACTTATTTTATTATTATTGATGGTTTATTATTTTTTATGATATTTTATTATTATATTATTTTATTATTATATTATATTATTTTATTATTATATTATTTTATTATTATATTATATTATTTTATTATTATATATATTTTTATTATTATAATATATATATTTTATTACTTATTATCGAAAAAAAGCGAATTAATATTCTAGAATATAGTAAAAAATACATTGAAATTATGTTGATGCATCTCATAAAATGTATGCCTTTGATGTATTTTGTCTGTAAGATTTTTTTACCATTAATAAGTGTAGGGCCTACTGTAGCAGTAACCGGTAATTAACTGCTACAGTATATCAGTAGACTTTTTAATGGCTTTTTATAGCGAATTAAACAAATTCGACCTGGAGGCCTAAGAAACTGTGTGAGAATATCACCATACACACGTACAATTTAATAAAAATGCCACATGCTTTATAATATGTATTGGTACTGTACTGTAGGCCAGGTGAGATAAATAATGACAACATAAAACTACTGTAATAACTTTGGGAAATGAGTACTACTGTACAGGGGCTAAAACTACGGGTGGGGGGGGGGGGGTGCCTAGTGCCTACATACTATAAGTATGCCTACATACTGTAGTTCGTTAAGTTAATACAGTAGTTTTATGTTGTCATTATTTATCTCACCTACCCTACAGTACATAACCTTTACATTATTACAGTATATCAAGCATGTTGGTAAAGGAAACAGGTTTACATACCAAAATAATGGGGAACCAAAATAATAAATGGGAGTTGAGAATTACTGGGCAACCCATTAAATAAATATATAGTAAAAGTACATGGGACTGGCTGACTGGTAACAAAGGGGGAGAGCTACTAAAACTAATAACACTATGTTCGATTATTTGCCGAATGGTGATTGGTCAGTATTACAGTCTGTACGGTACTCTAATTGAGAGTGCTTTGCATGCGTATCGCATGCGTCACGAATGGACCACGAATAATTTTAAGCGTGGCGTGGCTAAGCATTCGTATCGCATGTGGTACGAACGAATGAACCACGAATTATTTTATATGTGGAGTGGAAGCATTCGTATCGCATGTGCCACGAATGATGAGCCACGAATATATTTACAAGTGAAATCTCACATGCGATACGAATACTATACGCATTCGTTAAATTATTCGGACTGACGAACCATTGACGAAGGCTTCACGAATCTTAAATAACATTGCACGCACCTTTTACGAATGCTGCATGTGGTACGAATGCGTTACGCATGGGGATTTTTTACTGGGTTATTGTTTTGGTTAGAAAATCCCGCCTCTGTAACCTGCTCCTTTCCCTCAATTAGTTAAGTGATCGTTTATTGTTTTGGTTAGAAAATCCCGTCTCTGTAACCTGCTCCTTTCCCTGATTTGGTAAAGCAACTGTTTATTGTTTTGGTTAGAAAACTCGGCCTTCCTGCTCCTTTCCATCAATTGGTAATTGTTTTTGGCTATAAAATTAGTGTTTTGCTACGTCATGTGGTAATCGATTATCGACAACAACCACAAACTATTAAATATCTGAATATAGAGTCTTTTTACCACAGGCGCATATGGAAATCTATCTCATAGTCTATAAATCATGGAATCATGGAATGTTTTGGCACAGGCATAGTGAAATCAACTGTCTGACAGTCCAGAAATCAGCAGTCTGACAGTTTGAAGAAATACATACATAAAAAGTCATTAAAAGGACAATAAAAGTCATTAAAAGGACAACAAAAGTCATTATGCATAATTCGTAAAAAAAAAGGACAAAAAAAGTCAAATAAAAGGACATAAAAATCACTGCCGATTTTTAATATAGTCTCCTACAGTCCTAGTCTCCACTCCATCAGTCAGATACTGGTAGACCGGATTGACCGGAGCCGGACCGGGAATTGTGTTTTATTGTGTAGGCCTATTATTTATTAATAAAGAGAATGAATGAATATCTAATCTTATGTCCGTACCGTATACAGGTCGGCAGGTATAGGCTATGTTATACGGCAGTACGGTACCTATCCAGCTATCATCCTATAGATTATTACATAGAGTAGAGTTTGTACAGTTTTATGTTTTATATTAATACAATTTAGGGCCTATTTCGAATATAGCAGCAGTAGGCCTATAGGCAATAGGAGCCGGTCAGCCGGTTTTTTAATGCTGTAATGCTACCGGCTGACCTGTACCGTACTGCTGTACGTACCCCGGGAAACGAGAAGGGGACCCCCATGGAAACGATACATTGTCTCTTGGGGCTATCCCCGACATCATATTTCACTTATATTTTAGTATAACTTGAACTACCGGCTGACCGGTAGTAATCTCATGAGCAAGTCCGTCTTAAATTATGTGTAAATCAGTAGCCAGTCTGGCAGTAGGCCTACCTAAATGCGTTTCTTATGTCGGTGTTTGTTTATACTCTACCTCTACCACATTTACTTTCGTATTGTTTTCATATGGTACTTTGATGTCAATAAAACAATTCCAATTCCATACCGTAAAATTATCTGCGTGGAATAGGCCCTATTCAGATAGTTATATTAAAGTTTAGTTAAAATTGTATCAACTGTTTACGTGTTTACAGCAGTACGAGTACAGTACAGTACCGGTACTGCAGTACGGTCTTTAAATACGCCTACCCACTCTTGGCCGCTTGGGTGTCTCCGCGCCTGTGTCTCTCTCCTGTCTGTAAATTTGGACAAATTGAAGATAATTTAAGCAAATGGAGGGCATTCAGGCATTTGCAAACAGGCCAGAAATTATATTTTTCAAATGACAATGTATCCATGCAAAAAATCAACAAACGTCCAAAAATGGCGACAGCGGAAAAGTCAGTCGGTGAGAAGTCAAAAATTGGACTTCAAGTCCAATTTTAGACTTCAAGTCCAATTTTGGACTCCAAAGTCCAATATTGGACTTTAGTACAACTCCAAGTGTACCCATGCTGCCATACTGTATATCGGTATTTAAATCAAAACTGCATCCCGTATCAGTACATATATATCAGTATATTACATAATTACAATGCAACATTATTTTAATGATCAAATTAATTGTTATATTTATTATACAATGTTATAAACAGGGATCGCACACGTCAGCACGTACAGTCAGACATCAGTAGTTACTTTTTGCGGTAGTGGTATAGCTTTGCGGTAGCCTTACTGCCTTAGCGGTGTATACCGCGGTAGCGTAGTTGAGTTCAGGAGTTATAGTTCAATCATACCCATACTGACTGCCATACCTGTGGTATTTTCGTATGGCAAAAATAAGACTACTGTAAACTATAACCTATTATGTTATTGAGTTAATGTTTATTGACTAATTGTTTTGATTAGGTTCACTGTGTCAAGTACAATCAGACAATGCACACACCTCTGCATCTCCAACCAGACACTATATAACATTGGAGTTGGAGGTATCTCATTCAGTCATTGGTTCCCCCAAGCTTGACACTAGAACAAAGCCACCTCCGCTTTGCAGGACATCGCTTTAAGCCGTGAGGACCAGCCAGTGCACCTCATGAAGTGAATACGCATGATGGTGGACAGCCCATGACTTTCTTGAGACGCATCTTCCTTACTGTCTTGAAGGACACTGGCCTTGAAGATGCGGATGATCTAGCAAATGTCATGGGTGATAAGACTGTAAGAGTGTAAGGGAGTTGTGGAGGCGCACTTTTGTCAACAAGCCGGCACAGCATTCTTAATACATAATAGGGCCTATATATATAATGCAGCTGCAATGAATCATGCCGATTATAGTAGTAGTACCGGTATGTCAGTATGTGGTGAGGTTATAGGGCTCCTTCAATTGGTAAAGTCAAAAGTGGCCGTTTATTGTTTTAGTTAGAAAAGCCTGCCTCTGTAACCTGTTCCTTTCCCTCAATTGGTTTATGATTATGACGTGTGTTACTTGTTACTTCTGTACTTATTACAGTATTATGTGGAGACCCCAACACGTTAATCAGTTACTAATCCAAATTCATTATCCTGTTATCCAGCCGTTTTATAATACCCTTCCTGTTGTATGGAAAAATTAGAAGAGATGGTGGTAGCATCAACTTGTAGTATTTCTTTCTGATAGGGCTCCCATAGCCTTAGACGAAATCGTAGCTTGTACTGTAGTTAGCCTTAGCAGCTGCTGCAGTTGGCAAACCTGGCATTGCTACCAGTATCCACCAAATATAATTTGTAATTAAATATTTGTTGGAGCATAATCTAATCTAGTCCTAAAGACACTATAAAGTCCTGGGTACATAAGGCTGTAAGGTTAGACATAACATGAATGTAAATTGTAAACTAAACAATATGCTAAAAGTAAAGTACCTAGAGTAGGCCTACCTAGAATGCTAGAATGTACCATTATATTCTAAGTACAGTACAGTCAGTACACTGAAGATACATACAGAGCTGCAAAGGTAACTTTCCATAACTTAACAGCTGTCTGGCTGTCTCTCATCTGTCATGCTTCATGTACCTTTAAGTTCGATTCTCAATGTCACGTCCAAAATTGGACTTAAAGTCCAATATTGGACTTTTGTAAAAATTCAAAGCCTTACCTATAAAAAAAGTTCCCCCTGGTGAATTTCAGGTCCCCCTGTTCAAAACTCTTATTTTTTGATATATTTTAGATTAAAGAAAAAAAATCCCGCCCGATCCAATTAACCAAGGCCCTGGAACAATTGGCTGATTTGAAGTCCAATATTGGACTCACAGAAGTCCAATTTTGGACTTGAACTGGAGTCGAAGTCCAATTTTGGACTCAAGTCCAATTTTTGACTTCTCACCGACTGAAAGTGTTTATCAGTTTGTCACTGCCTGCAGCTGAGGCCTGACTGTAAAGCATCGAAGTAGAAAAGGTTTGCACGTAATTTAAACAAAATCCATTCACTCACACTCAAAAAAGTTAGGTTATACTAAAAATTTCTAAGATAAAAAGTTAAACTCAAAAATTACAAATATTCGAGAACACCTAATTGGGCTAATTAACATTGAGTAAGGCAGCATCAGGAGTTTAAGAGTGCAGTAATTGGAATCGCAGTAACTATGGACTGATGGAAGCAATATACAGATATAGGCCTAGTAAAATACTACTGTCTGACTGTATTACCGGTTAACCGGCAACCGCCAACCAGTACTGCTAAATTTATTTTGAAAAACACTCAGACTATACCGGTATCGCTCTATACTGGTCAGCTGGTATTTTATTAAAGAATTGGCCAACAAAAAAAGTACCAAATTAAGAATAAAATTACGTATTACAGTATTAGTATTACATGGGAAAAACTTAGTTTATTTTTTTTCAATTTTCTCTCGACCCTTTATTAAGGTCGCTGACGCTCGGTAAGTAAAATGCCTGTAGAATAGTGAAAAGTTTTACTTTTTTCCCATGTAATAAATAATTATTTTCCTTAACCCATCGGAAGGAAGGTCTGTAAAAAGTAATACCGGCTGACCGGGTAATTAAGTAAACCTGTACTTTCTTCTCCACCAGGTGTAGGCAGTTAGGCCATTACGTCTGTCAACAATCAACATAAAAGAATAATGCAGTATAATCTTAATATGTACCGGTAACGGAACTGGTTTGGATTGGACTCGTGATTTCGGTGCGATGTCTAATAGTAATAATGTCGTTATTAAACCGTACTGCTATGCGCATTGTCTTAAAACTATTCGTTTCCGTCACTTGAAATTAATTGCTATACGATGCTTAGAATCGAAAACTCCCATGGATTCGTACATCACAATCAACTATAATAACAGTGGCGAATCTATTATTCTCTATAAATCAGAGATATGTTACAATTCCCTCAATCCTACCTGGTCTTTACCAATAAATAAACCATCAAATTATTCCCAACCATCCAAGAATTTAATTATACACGTTTATAATTCATGCGATTCGAACATTAGAAGTTTTGATGTCGATTTATCTGAACTAGAGTTCATAGGGTTTCTTCTTAACAGCGCTTGGAAACCGAAAGTTTACAACTGTCTGGTTTTCGGGACTAAGGATGGTTTCTACGGACTTCCTCAAACCTTTAAACGTTCGAAAGAATCCGAGGAATCTTTAGAAACTTTCAGTTTGAACTACCGGTATAAGGAGTTTTCTAAACTCTCGGTAAGCATTGTGGGGTTGTGTCGAGTCTGGCAATCAATGAAAGTCGTCGCCGATATTAAAAGCAGATCCTCGGATATGCGAGATTATTGCGATAAAATTCTAGACGGCAAAAACAACATGCAAGATATGATAAATAAGAGTTTGGCTAAACGCGAAATAATTGGTAGATTATCTCTGCTACGAAAGGAAATTAATAAAAAACGAGTTGCCTGCCAACATTTGGATTCTATTCTATCGAAACAGGAGGTTTTTATAAGAAATAAAACGAGTAAATTAGATAATAAAATCGATGAAATAAGTAAATCGAAGTTATTTGCCCTTGAAGTTCGGAAAGATGTTCAAGCGAAACGGGAGTTTCTTCTGAAATCGCGAGCTCTAAGTTCGGCTCGACGCAAACAATTACTCCAACAACTCTCCTACATCCTCCCAATAGTTAGTTTCCCTAACAAGGACTACTACATCTGCAACCTTAAACTCCCGGGCGCCTTGGACTATCAATCGGTGCCCCCAGAATCGGCGGCCGCCGCACTGGGCTACGCCGTCCATCTCATCCAACTCGTCTTCCGTTTCCTCGACATTCCCTCGCTCTACTCCATCGAGTTCCGGGGCAGCCGTTCCTACATCCTCGACCACATAACCCACGGATTACTCGAGGCGGAACGCCAATGCCCGCTGTTCCAAAAGGGGCAGGAACCCTACCACTTCGGGTACGGAGTCTTCCTCTTAAACAAATCGATAGCGCAACTCCGACAATACTGCGGACTTCCGACTTCTGACTTTAAACCGACTTTATTAAACTTAAAATCTCTTTTAGATAAAAGATTTAACGTTAAATTCGACGATTCGGTTCACAGCTCTGCGTTTATAACGCGAGACGAGACGGACAGCAGCAGATCGCGAAATTTAAATCGTCAGGATAAAAGCGGACAGCGATCCAAGTCGCAGGGGCCGTTGCGGCAGCGGCGCGAGGATTCCGAGCTAACTTCCTCGACTCGCGAGCTCTCTCGATTCCCCGGCCCCCCAGATCAGCTCATCGCGACGAAACGTAAAGCCACTCTGAGTAAATCCATCGAGACAGACGGGCGAATCGGCCAGCCCAAACTGGAGGCGCGCGCCGTGCAGGATATATTCCGTAGGTTTAATATCCAGGATGGTCACGATTGGTCGGTTGTTGAGCCGATAGCGAGCGCGGAGGTGGACTCCAAGGGGAAGAAGTATCTGAGGCCTTCCCTTTCTATCTGTAACCCCTCGTATTCCTCTGATGGCGAGGATTCTCCTGCTAATAAAACTAATCAATTTAATCCCGACAAAAAACCAATTAAAATTATTGATGGAGAGCAGATAGTGAACACTAAGTTAAAGAGCAACGGAGAAGCAACTGTAACCGAGATTGCTGGTCCTGAAATTCGTCCAGCGGAACAAAAATCATCCGAAATTAATGGAAACTTTACTTCAGAAATTAAAAGGAAATCCGCAGAAATAATTAACGATGAAATTATCCCTGAGATTCTAATTCACAGTCAAAATTCCTCCGAACAAATTGACGGACAAATAAATGTTGATGGACAACCCGCACAAACATTAACAGACATCCCCCTAGCCAGTAATGATAACGACCCATCGAGTAACAGATGGATAACGGGACATTCTGTATTAGACGACAACGACCCTCCCTCCACTGTCTGCGATCCTTCGTCGCATATAGGAAACCACATTCTTGATTCTAGAACTATCGCTAACAATCTCTACAGCTCGATCAACGCCAGTAGCGACGACGTAGAATACTCACCGACATTCCGCGATGACTCCTATTCTAGAACAACGGGTTCTAGAACGCAGTGGGTTCCGAGACTTCCCGATAGCGATTTCGCTTTAGACCGCGAGGAATTCCTGCAGCTGCAGGCGGAGATCGGAGTCCTGGACGACGAGATACGGGAGCGAACCAGGTTGCTCGTCTACGATACCGGGAGTTTCTGCTTTAATACTCAAAGGAGTTCCACAGAATCAGAAAATAAATAGTTTAAATTTAATTTATTTATTTCATATAATTATAATAAGTTATACCCAGAATCTGCCAATTGTGCTATTAATCGAGTTTATAATTCGTAGAGGTTCTAGTTTTTACAGCTTTGGATTTTTTTTAATTATTTTTATCCCATAATGGACCGCAATGGCCTTCAAAAGTTCTTGAATTATAATTGTTAGAAACTCAATTCCCACTCCCCTTTGGTGGTGTCTAACTGGTCGCAGCCCCTGATATGAGTTTGTCTGATAAGAGTGTTTATTTACCTAACTACTTTATTATTAGAACAACCAGTATTTATACATACCGCTAGGTTATTATTCATGTTATAACATATCGATGGGAAATTCCCATAACTTATCAGTAATAAGTCATAATATTAGCGAACTAATCCTTTAAATACAAACCTCGTTGCTATATTTTGAGAACATGTTTCAAATTTTCAGACATCAGAACACCAAACAAATCTATAACAATATAGCGATCCACCGACTTTTTTTAAGGGGATCCCAGAATTGTAAATAGTGAAATAAATTACATGAATGAATATCCGTTGAATAGAACTGAAATGTATTGATTATATCCAAATAATATGTTAGTCTAGTAAAACATTTATTGTCAAATATTATTATTAGAATTTATCTTACTAATATTTCAGCAGGGTGAAATAAAGTGATATAAAGTTGCCCAAAACCTTAAGTAACTTGTTTTCCGAGTTTTTTATTTTCCATAGAATCCATTCTCCCTTATGCAATATTTACCCAACGTTTAGTAAAGTCATATAGATAGAATA
>JAUCBJ010002016.1:0-26810 GCA_032718475.1 Nemertoderma westbladi | reverse complement strand
GTAATTAACAGGTGAGGACCTTCGAATACGTAAGGGAAAGGCATGGGCAGCCTTGAATAGGCTTTCCAGGATTTGGAAGTCACCGAGAATTAATCGGAAACTTAAGGTCCGATTATTTAGAGCAGCAGTAGTTCCAGTACTCCTCTATGGGAGTCCATGCTGGGCTCTAACTGCTGAGGACACCAAATCTCTGGATGGCACATTCACAAGAATGCTACGCCGGGTTCATTGTGTCAAGTACAATGCACACATCTCCAACCAGACACTATATAACATTGGAGGTGTCTCATTGGTTCCCCCAAGCTTGACACTAGAACAAAATCGCCTCCGCTTTGCAGGACATTGCTTTCGCCGTGAGGACCAGCCAGTGCATAATCTTGTACTTTGGCAGCCTCATGGAGTGAATAAGCATGGTGGACAGCCCATGACTTTCTTGAGACGCATCTTAAAGGACACTGGCCTTAAAGATGCGGATGATCTAGCAAATGTCATGGGTGATAGGGAGTTGTGGCGGTGCAATTTTGTTGACAAGCCGGCACAGCATTCTTAAAAATGCAGCTGCAATGCAGCATGCCGATCCTAGTTTAGGACGTAATTAAAATTAATCCCTCTCTCGGGGAAATTCGACGCAAATAACAGCTGATTGTAGGTAGGCCAGGGGATTGCGCACAAACGACTTATTTCCACCACGGTCCCCCCAGAACTATACTCCCCAGAGGAAACTCCAGTACTCATTTAGCTACCACTTAAGGATGCAAGGCAGAGAGCGCCCTGGCTGGTCCCTTAACCCTATTACCACTGAGGGGGGGGGGGGGGGGGGGGGATCGGCCCCTTCCTAGATTTTAATTGCTGTATCTATGCAACCACTTTATTCACCAGCCCAATTTTTTTTACGAGAATTAGTCAAATTTAATGGCGCATCTTTTGCAAAAAACGGCGTTGCAATTATATTTTAACTTTTAGATATGGTTGCCACCACAAAATTTGGTCCCCAGGAGAAATTGTTTTTTAAATTTTCGAATTTTACAAGGTCATTTGTGAGTTAGTAATTCTTTATGTTGGGGCTATTTTTTATTGATCCTGATTCGTATGGAGCACACTACTACTCTATATAAGTATGTAAGGGAAGTGGTAGATCATTTTTGGTGCACCAAAATTAGGGCGTGGCAACAAGTATGCTTACTTTAAATTTTCAAAATTTCGGTATTCAGAAAATACCACTAGGTTTTCATTTCAACCCATTTTTATAGGTTATCTGGATCGCAGAATCGATTGAAAGTAATATTGAAGCTTCAAGTCTTAGTGGTACGTCATTATTGGTGCACAATTAGGGCCGATTATTTTCCGTATTATTTTCCGAATCTCGTATTTTTCAATATTTGAAGTGCCACACCCTAATTTTGGTGCTCCAAAAAGGACGATCCACTAAGTCTTCAGGCTTCGATAATATTTTCAATCGATTTAGCGGTCCAGAAAACCAATAAAAATTGTGTTGGAATCAAAAGATGGTGGTATTTTCTGAATATCGTATTTTTCAAAATTTGAAGTGCCACGCCCACTTCTTAGGTGCACGAAAAATAGTATCCAGTTCAATTTACGGAAATGGAATATAATCACATTCGATTCAGCGTAGTGAAAAACCTACTAATGCTAGCCAACAATGCCACACTATCAGTTTTTAGAATATCAAAAAAATGCATATTTTGTCCTGGGACTACTTCTATTTTTCATGAAAATTATTACACCCACCTTAGGAAATTTTCATTTTTTTGGATTTGAAAATGTTCTTAGAAAATTTTTTCACCTACAGTCCAAATATCGTAGGATTTTATTGGATGATTACAAAAATACAGCGGGGGGCCGAATCGACCCCCCACCAGTGCTGCTTCTAAACACCCCAGTGGTAATAGGGTTAAAAAGCATTCGCGCTGAAACGAATACAACTGCAGTTTTCATTTTTATTTTAATTAAGTAAATTCTAAATCAATTATACGCGCCTATCATTAAAATATTAATTAATTTATGTATTTTTACTTACACATGTTACTAACCTGTAAATACAAGATTAATTTGCAAGCAATTAATCCGAAAAACCAGGTGTTTGTGACGTGAATAACCAGAGTGAAGGGCATACAGACAATAGTGACAAGGAGGTCACCGGCAGACAGGTTTACTATGAGAAGATTGGTGGAACTTCGCAACGATGTGTTCCTCCAAACGGCAATGCAGACCAGAGCGTTCCCAAGGATAGAGGTAAAGAAAACAAATATGTATAGCGATATGAGGACCCATTCGAATGTTGTTGGGTACATATTCATTCGAATATATCGCAACATCAACTTTATTTGTTCTGGGCTCACTGTAGTTGTATTGATACCGTTGCTGTGATCCATCGTTTATAGATGATTTCCTTTAATTTATTGTAAAATATCTAGCGAATATTTATATAACCAGTTTATAAAACTGAAAGTAATAAATGATATTGAATTACTAGCAGTACGAATGATAATAATACTGATAATAATAATCCATTCGTTTAATTACTAGGAGGAGTTTAATTACGTGGAGTTTAATTCTACAGTAATTATATAACGCATTAAATTTATTGGTTTTTAAAACACTTGTTTTTTTATACTAAATTAAATGATTAATAATCGTAATTGTTGTCAATAAAATATATTAATTATTAATAAAATGTTTTCTATTATCAAAAATAAAACTGTAACCTGTTGTATTGACGTGTCACGGTAACCAGCTCCTTTCCCACATCAGACATCAGTGATAATTCATATATTTTAGTTATATTTAATATATTTTATAAATAAATATTAAATAATAAAATGTAATAATTATTTTTCAAAGCCCCCATGTGGGGTAAATATAATGTAATGTGAAATCCATAACATATGTCTACGGTAGGGTGCACTCATCTAACAATCCTAATCATAAAATTCATAGCACTTTTATGTAAACTGTTCCTCGAATAAATCCATTTTAATTATTTAAGCCACAATCACCCCCCCCCCCTTCTGTGACAGAATCGCATCCTAATCAAGTTTAACAAACAATTGACTCTTGTAGTTTATGTCATCCCAGTGACACATCATATCTAAATACCAGATATTTGGAACAATAACCTGCAAATAAATTATACACATTTTTGTGCTAAAATAAATACAGGTTACAGTACCATGTCATGGAATTATCTATTTTTGAGATCCCAGCAAGTAAATTAATATTGACTGACTGGCAGAGAGACAACACGACTGAATAAGTGTCTAGATGGGAGAGGCCAACTTTATCAGTCAGGTGTTTCCATTTGTAAATCGATGAGCCATAAAATCAATATATTTCTAAATTCCCAAGATTTATTCCGTGTTCGCAAATCATGTTAATGAAGTGGAATAAAAATAAGAAAGGCATGAAAATATAATTCAGTCTAATCATTTCAACCATATTTAATGTCCTACATTTGAATCAGCTATAGCACATTTCGAAACGAATCTGTGAATTCATTAACTTGGAAAATCTCAACATAAAAGTTGAGTTTCATCCTACTTATAATTGGGAGTACAAGTGCAGATTGTACAGATATCCTGCTGTTAAATCCCCATGTTTCCCCAAATAGCATCTGGCAATACATAAACATGCCATCCTATTAAATATATTCAATACAGCTCCCCAGCTGCTAAAAGTAGTAATGATAATGTTTTAAGGATGTTGCAAAACAGTTTTTTAAGCGGTTGTTTAAATGCTCATTGTGTAATAAGACAGCTTAACAGAGGGTTGGTTCGTTACCAAAAACTAGTTTTTCTGGATAATTTCAGTTTTGACGAAGTCAACTGTCATTTTTCTCCTTGAAAACAATCTCTAAAATGTTCTTTCACATTCTTAACACACTCTACAATGCAGATGTAAATATTCTCCAAAAACTTGAAAATGGCATTATCCTAATCGAAATGCTAAAATATTTGGACATATCAGTAACAACAGATAAAATGTTATCAAATCAGTAACAACAGATAAAATGTTATCAAATCAGTAACAACAGATAAAATGTTATCAAATCAGTAACAACAGATAGAATGTTATCAAATCAGTAACAACAGATAAAATGTTATCAACCATCTTCAACAAAAGCCGAATAGCTCAATCGAGTCATGTCCATGCTCTTCCTAAATATTGTCCTAAACAATATTATTTTTGTTAGCAAGATCCTGACGTCCTAAGGCGGGGGTCTCCTTCTAGAAACGATTTACACTCAGTCTTTTTTAACACATGTAAATATATAAATAAATAAATAAATGAGAAATTCAAATGAGATATTCCTGCAACCATCGATCACAGCGATGTGTTACCTTGTCGTGGGTTATG
Source organism: Nemertoderma westbladi (assembly GCA_032718475.1). Taxonomy (NCBI): domain Eukaryota; kingdom Metazoa; phylum Xenacoelomorpha; order Nemertodermatida; family Nemertodermatidae; genus Nemertoderma; species Nemertoderma westbladi. The sequence continues at coordinate 22,436 of JAUCBJ010002016.1, read as the reverse complement.
CATAATTCCTTGAAGACTTAACCTTCTATAATCTAGACTGTATTGATTTAATTATATAACATAAAATCAATTGGAACATAAATCAATTGACATTTTTAATTATAAAATTTCGAAAAAATATGGGTCCGGAGTATAAACTATAAAAAACCGAATTATGACCTAAAACTTAAAAATTTGAAATATAATAAAGGTCAATGAACAAAACCAAAGATTTAAAATAAATATCCGTATGAAATCATAATTTAGCTGGTTAGCCCCCCCCCCCCTCCACAGGACATCACTATTCTTAGGCGAACTTAAATAATAATGATTACAATTTACTCCATTCGCCACATGTGTCTATCAAATGTCGCCTTCACTTACAATTTAATCAATTTTCCTTCTTGTAACTCGTTAAAATACCCAGGAAAGAGCAGTCTCATCTCCGTAAATTGATCTTAGAGCGAGCGGTCTGACAAGCTGTTCAATTTTACATTGCAACATATTAAAGGTTAATTAATTACAACCCAAGGCATCTTCTCCCTATTGGGAATCAACCCGCCCGCCTTAAGGCTTTCTGTAGTTTCTGTGACCAAGGAACGTGATGTTTGTCACATTACAATCTCGCAATATGTAGTAAATAACAATATTGTAATTTCAAAAAATTATTTTTGAGAATTGCAGTGAAGCCCTGCACATGTACTGTGTGATTATGTGCTGTGCAATGTGCGCAAAGTTTCTGATTAAAATTATTAATTATTTGTCAGGGATCATAAGACGAATTGTCAATAATAAACATATTATTGTCGAGTTGAAAACGTCTGTCGTCTACATGGGGGTTAGTTTAGTTGAGTCGGGGGAATTAGTTTTTACTTTTACTCACTTTTGTAAGCGTTAAACTCCACTAGAACGGATTCAATTATGTTTATATCATAATTTTGTTAGCTGTCGAATCAATAGAAAGACAAAATACATCAAGTTATTGAACCCAATTAAAACGTTTGGAAATATATTTTTATAATAACCTGCCTGATAAGCTTAAACCACCGAAATTTCCAGATCTACTCTGTGTATGGTACTATGACTTTGTGGTGTTTGAGAGTTGTATTTCGTCCTTATTGTGTAAAATAAACAGAATGTTAGATGTTAGAAACAGAACTTAGTATATTTGCCATAAAATGCAGGTGGATAAGTGAAAGTTAATACGCGTAATCAATGTCTTTGGCTTTCTATAAAGGTACAACGTATGAATACTAATTGGGGTTATAAATGCGGAAAAATCATGGCAATACCTCCGGTTATTAATTATTAAGGGAATAAATAATTGATTTGTACCCGTTCATCAGGGGAAAAGGTACATTATCATCATTAGTCAAGTTACTGGTTGACTCACTTAAATCCATCGCACGAATACTGTCTTTTGTAACTGTTAACAACACTTTGGGGAAAAATAATAATATGCACCAATTATTCCTAGCTGAAAGAAAATGGGGCTTTGTATTAAATGATTTAGTGTTTCTTTAGTAGCAGGTTGAATAATATTAGATTCAACTACAGCAGCACTCCTGAAAAAAAATCATTATTTCTTAAAGCAGGAATTCGGGAAGGAACTGTGGAGCTTGTTAATTCAAGGAAGTTATTTGGATATATTGAGTGATATCGCCACTGTTTGGCCGTGTTACAACCCGATACACTACGATACATCAACCCACAAAGTGACATTAGTTTACGTTCAAACCATTAAAAACAGCCAATTCAATCAGCATCTATGAATCAAGACCCTATGATCCAACATCCACTGCGTTAATGAGTTTGATAGGTTGGTGAACATAGCCACGTACGTACCCATTTCGATTTCACGAAAAGCCAAACATGACAGGCACCTTAGCATATAAGAGACTATATTATATATGAGAGCAGAATATATAGCTCCTATGAACTATTCATCGGAATCGTTTGAGTCTTCTGGGGCAGTCGAAGCGCATTCTCAGATAATCGTAATCTTCCCTCACCCCCGCCTCCATGTGGATATGCGTGAGTTGTAGTTTTAATAGTAACTGTAATCACATAAAAATGAAGTGACCAATAATTTACAAATACATTAACTAGAAGTCAAGCAGTACCAAGCACCATCAAGCAGCTTATATTATCATAATCCTCAACGTGAACAGGTTATCAAATCTACTCAATGGGGGGAACTAGTCGACAACTGAAATAGTTTCGTGACAATCTGTCTTCGAAACTTCCCAATTAGATCTGCTTTGTTCAGAATTAGATTTCAAGCTCACATTCTTACTAAGCTTATCACAAAACTAAAAGTTTCCTGATATTGTCAACTAGGAGTTCCGACTAATGATAAGTGAATGACGGGGCAAGTGGGGGGTGGCATTGATTCTCCTAAATATCACGTTTATGAGAAAATCAATGGACATTTAGGTTGGATCTGCGGAAATTGTCTTTAGCACCTAATGTAACATCCTATTGCGAACAAAGTGCCATCCAGTACTCTAAACTATGGGGTACTCTCTATATGTGAGTAGGGGCACATGATCGTAATCATAGCCTTCTATAACCTATCACAGTGAATGTGTGTTTAGCTAATAAACCCAGTGGCTGAGTAATTAGCCAAGTGGCTAAGTAATGAGGCCATGGCGCTAAACTCGAGCTCGAGAATACTCCGGACTGATCTCACGGCGAAAGCAATGTCCTGCAAAAGGAAGGTGACAATAGTGTCAAAATTGGGTAGACTAATGAAACACCTCCAATATTTTGTAGAGTCTGATTGGAGATGTGTTCATTGTACTTGACAGAATTCACCGGCGTAGCATTTTTACTGGCATATTGTACTTACTGGTTCTACTGCTGCCTTAAATATTCGAATCATGAGATTATGTCTTATTCAATGGGACTTACAAATCCTGGACAGTGTATTCAATGCTACCCATGTCTACCTGCCCCTTACCCTTATTCTTTCACCCGACTTCCGGATTCATGATCCCAAGTAGAAGAAGTCACCCGCATGCTCGAGCAAGTTCTTCCTGGAGCTTATGCCCTTACGATCAGAGGTTTCTTGAGGGCTGTCAAAGTTTACTATCACAATTTTGGTCTATAGATCTTACATTATAGGTCGTGTGAACTCGAACATGGATGAAATTTAAAAACACGTTTTTTTTTTAATTATTTAATTCAGCAAAGTTATAAAGCCATAGAGTAAAAACTAGAGCACAACCGTAAGGAATATGTAAGTAAAGACATTAATAAATATGATAACTAAATATGAGCAATATAATATGAGAAATATTAAATTTTTTTCGGTTTTAATTCTGTTTGCGTTTTTTCGAAGCTCATGGTGTCGCCAACAAACGATACTACCAGATTTATTTTTTTTGAATGATATCAAAAGTTACAGCAATTAAAATATCAAAATATGCCTAAAGTACTCAAATTTTGAAAATACTCGAAATTTTAGTATATTTTGAGAATTTTAAAAGTTGTAACTGTTGATATAATTCAAAAAATATAAATCTGGTAGAATCGTTTGTTGGCGATACCAGGAGCTTCGAAAAATCGCAAACAGAATTAAAATCGGTTAAAAATTAGAGAACTAGTATGGAATTATGTGAAAAAAATGATAAACCGAGAAAAACGTGTTTTTAAATTTCCTCCTGTTACAACTGACCAACATGCACCAAAAGTGATTTTTTTAAAAATTTTTCAAAAATGATCTTCGTTTGCAGGTTTTGATACCTATAGGCTAATTTTCGGCGCTGATTCCGAAAATAGTAAAATATTTAGACATTACTTGGTGTTTGGTGATCTTTTTTGGTGTCAAATGTGGTGCTGCACCAAAATTAAAAGTTTTCAAATTTTGGATGTAAATTACAAAAGTTATCATAACTCGAGAACAAAACAACTTATCGAAAAACTGATTTCAGATTCGGAATCACCATAAAATTTTGCTTCGGAAAATACATTAAAAAAATATGATGAAAAAAAAGATATACACCCCAACCCCCCCCCCCCCCCCCCCCCCCCCTCTATATCAATCATCACATCAGTAGATGTTACCTTATATAGTCGTAGAAATATAAAGAGAAGCATTGATAGTTCCTCTAGGAAAGCCTGATGATGCACTGTTTCCTTTTGGGATTTGGATGACATACTGCCTATGTAATAACCGTAAGCATAGGTACTGTATGTATAATGTACTCGTGATATTTAATGTGGAACTTAACATCAGGTCGCCCACTCAAAGACCACGGCTTGAATCAATTAAAGTGCCAGGATTTAAGTAGCTCTCACACGAGGTTGTTAATACATGCAGTTGGAGCCGCTTATTATAATACTTTTTCAGTTTCTAGTTACAGTTAATACTGACAGTTAATAGGAGAGTTTAAAACAACAGGAATATCAGTTAGAACAAATCTGGAGCTCTTATAACGCCCGTTCGTATATTATTAATATACTTAAATGTTACAAGTTATGTAGATACAACAACGATCAACCATCACCACTACCGACCAATCAATTTCACCCCTCGGGGCATCTTCAGGGTCATACGTACCCGCCACAAAAATGTTCAAAATATAAAAATTTAAAACCAACTAAACTAACTCTAAAAAACTACACACCCGTATAAGCCTACTACATACAGATATGATACACCAGACAACCCCATGTAATTCTGGGCTACATACTGACATAAGTACATAAGTAGCGAACCGTGCCACCTAACACTGTCTGACTGCAATAAAAGCCTATTAAATACCGGAATCCCATTGTGCCTCAGCTTAAAAGCCGTACGCCGTATTTCCGTGAACGCATTTTCCCAGTCTGCCAGTGCCTAGACTATAACCTATCGGGATATGCTCAAGCGATACAGCTGTACCGCATTGCAGAATTTTGGTAAGTTATATGCCCTAGGCCCTACTGGATACAGCATACTGCCGGACCGGGGTCCAGAAATTTGGATTTCAATACTATACAAGTTACACCTACGCGTATCCATTTTCACAAGCTTATACTTAACACCAAAAGGAAAAACCAAAATTATTTATATTGTATACCTTTCCCCCAATTATACTGCCGGATGTCACCGCACTAAACATTTAAGCCAATGTAGCCAATGTGGACGATTTAGTAATACTCGCAACCTCTCAAAACCGCTGCTACGAGAAACTAGAAATCCTAAATGATTTTTGCATCCATTTCGATATGAAAATCAATGAAAAAAAAAGCGAAATTTATAGTTATTAACGGCAACACACCCGACAAATCCGATTTTATACTCCGCACGACCGACGCTAGACTATTTGTCAAAAACTGTGAGAGTTACGTTTACCTCGGATACCCCGTATGCCAATCCGGCGGGGTGAACAATTGTGTCAAACAGCACGCGAAAGATAAGGAGAAACAAGTAGCCAAATTTCATGCATTCTTAGGAAAGCACACAGACAGCCCGATACAACTTAAGATGAAAGTTTTCCACGCCGCTGTTTTGTCATCCATAATGTACATTTGTGAGACTTGGATCGGTGCCAATATCGCCCCCATCGCAAAACAGTATTTCTGTCTACCGAAGTCGCCATCAGACAGCAGACATGTCACGACATCCTGCTTATTGAATCCGGCCTCATCTCCTGAAGATTTAGTCGTGAGCAAACAACAGAAGTTCCTTCGCTCTATAATGGCTCAACCCAATATCCACGCACCTCTAGTCCTCGCTATCAACCTGGCAAGAGATTCTGGAACCCCAATGGGGCGTGAGCTAGTCAAATTATTAAATCACACCCTGACAACAGACCGGAACAGACTCCTCTCAAAGGTGATTTCCAACACCGAATCCACACGAAGGCAGGTCTACAAGGAGATCAACCCCAGCCTGAATACATCAAATATATACTCAGCTAATTCTGCCACGATTCATAAGGAGCACCAAAGGAAAGAGTGGACTCGCTTCCGTCTCATGGCCACTCACCTAGCTGTTGAGACCGGAAGATGGTCGAGAATTCCTCCCGAACGTCGTATTTGTAAGTGCGGCATGGTACAAACCGAAGCCCATGTAGTGACAACATGTCACTTGCTTACCCCGTTACGAAACTCATACCCTCACCTAGATTACACTTCATTAGGCAGTTTCTTCGAATCGAATGACCGCGAATCTTCATTGGCCTTCTGCTACATAAATTCTGCCTATAAATTTTCTTAAAAAATAATGCTGCACCACATACTATGTTTACCTACTTTTACATTATGTGTAAAAAAAAAGTGGATTTGTAACCATTTATTTTAAGAAGGGATGGGGGGGGGGGGGGTACAACATTTTACTCCAAAATATTACGAAATTGTTAAATTAAATTATAGATTATAATGCACCGTTAAATGGTGTTTCCAAATCTAAAAACCGCTATTTAATAGCTCTTTTAGTTTTTAAGTTATAACTAGTTCCACTTAGGGAGGGAGACCTATTGCTATAATAACTATTTAAGTGGTGGCAAAAAAAGTAATAAAGCAAGTAAGTAAGTAGTAAAGTAAGTAAAAAAGCAAGACAAAAAATGTTACTTTTTGACACCACTTACGTCGTTTTATTTGTTGTAAGTCTTCTAACTTTTATCTGGGCCTATTTTAGCATAAATTCAAGTCCATTGAAGCTTCTTCCATAGTGAAATACCACACAGCCACAGTCAACCCAGGCAGGATCCCATGCCAACCAAGATCCCGTCACAGTGGAAAACTTCATCGTTCAGTCCACAGTATCAGTCAGTCAGTCCACAGTTCAGCAGTCAGTCTAAACGATGATGCACGATGTTCCGAGAGGGGGAGCACCCCACTGGGAACCCCCAGTGAGCGAGACACAATGCAACGATGCAGCGTTTCATGTCCGCTAAACCGGATCTGTCACAGGGGGGTGGATTGGTTGAAGACGAGGAATGCGGATGGGTATGGGGAGATGAACGGTCGAGATGAGACAACAGCGAGAGTACCAGGATCACTGCCAACAGTCAGTTACAGGTGGCGCGTGGCCCGACAGAATGGCAATGGGTGGGCCGGTGGTACGACGCCAAACGAGGAGGGACAACCAGGAGGTCCAGGACAAGGATGTCACCAAAAGTCAATGACTGATGAGGTTTACAACGTCACCAGGAGACTCCTCAATGAAGGGAAAAGAAACCGCAAGGTAGACCAAGGTAGTCATACTGCTGTGCTGGTACCGGTATAGGCCTATCCACTTCTGGCCTACCCGCCGGTATATACTCCGCGACTTCCGGGTTTAATCCCGTTGTTCGCGCTATCCTATCGCCTACATTATCTCTCCCAGCATGGCCTATGGTATGTGCAGTAAGGCCTACAGTATGTCCTGCAGTCTGTATGTGTCGCTCGGGATCAAAGTTTATCCTTTTCGAATAATCCTCCCCGCGGCTACCGTATTCTCGATCGGTAGGTATATCCCGTCGGGAAGTTACTTTTCGACCCCCTCTACTGTTCTCGTCCTCGTACCGGTACATCGCGTACCCCTCTCTCTGCGCGCAATACGCCTCGTCAGGTCGCGTTCCTCCGGGACGACGGCAATCTCCCGAAGTTCGACCCCACTGACTCTCCGTCTCCACCTCTACTACCGACGGCTCGCTATCCGTCCTCACTCTCCTATCGTTCGCGGCGACACTTCTTCTACTCTTTTCCTTTCTTCTCTCTGTAGTGCAGTATCCCCGGTCGTGAGATCTCTCGTCGACCTCCCGGTTAAACTCCACTGTTCTTCTTCCCTCTTCTGATTGGGCTCGACGCCTTGTCGCTCGCCCTCTCGCGACGTCAATCTGTCTCTCTCTGCTCGATCGCACGCCGCTGGGGATACTCGTAACCCCCCTTCTACTCTCCATCGCCGGGTGCTGTGGTTCACCTAATTCGCCCCGCGCATTATCCGCCGACGCTTGTGGGACACTCTTTGCCTCCCCCCGCTCGCCGCTAATCTCTCCTTGTGGGGCTCCTATAGCCCCCCCCCTCGCCACATCTAACTTTACTATCTCTTACTTCACTACTACACCCCTCTCTAGTCGACACATTAACCCTACTGCGGCTGGGTCTATTCACCCCGCCTCTCCCTCTGCTACTGTGTGGCCTACCAGGCCCTCTACTTCCTGCCTACTAACTACGCGGCCTACCAGGCCCTCACTGGGTTGACTCAACCCCGCCACTTCCTGCCTACTAACTACATGGCCTACCAGGCCCTCATCGGGTTGATTCAACCCTGTCACTTCCTGCCTACTAACTACGTGGCCTACCAGGCCCTCGTCCGTCGGGCTGTCTGCGCCCGCTGCGTTTATATTAATAGCACCATTACTAGCATCGCCCGTTAAGTCAATTAAATCCTCCAAATCAATCAAATTATTTTGCACGGCTAAGTTAGAAACGGAATTATTTTGTTCGTTCGAAATAAGATTGTCTGAATTATTTTGCGTATTTATATTATTCGAATTATTTTGTAAATTTACTTTATTTGAATTATTTTGTAGATTTATATTATTTGAATTATTTGTATTTAAATTTAAATTACTACTACTAGGTAAAATATTTCCTGCAATGAAAGTTTGGTTAGAATTATCCAATACGGTACTATTAATATTAACGTTATCTACTGTATTATTACCCCCCCCCCCCCCCCGCCCGTACGGTCACACCAGTCTTGGGTCTGTCGTGCGGTCCCTGTAAGTGGGGTACTAATAAACGTTTCCACAGCCCTTGGCTCCTCGTAAATACTCGAGCCAGTCTCGCTCTCTGATAGCCCCATCTGCGCCAGTTCCAGTTGGCGCTTCTGTTTGGCTTGATATTGAATAAGCCCCCTTAGGTGGGCATGCAAATTATCCCGCACACGCTTCCCCATTGCCTCTCTCTCTAAGTCCTCCCGCGTACTCTGATCGACTAACTCGGCCTCTCTCGCGACTCTCTTAAGTCGTCTCTCCTCATGTTCCCTTCGCTCATTCTCCGCCCTCACCTCACGCTCCTTACGTTCACTCTCCGCTCTCACCTCGCGCTCTCTACGTTCCGCCTCACGCTCTCTACGTTCATTCTGCTCTCTCGTCTTGCGCTCTTTTCGCTCACTCTGTTCTCTCGCCGCACTCGCCGCCTCACGCTCTTCTTGCTCCTTCCTTTCTATCCTCCCTATTTCCTCGCACTCCTTAAAGCTTCTTGCGACCTTCTCGGCCCTCTCTCTGTTCACTCTAACCAGTTCCTTCTCCTTCTCTAATAACGCACTCCCTTCCTCTAACTATCTCTCCAGTTCTCTCTGGTCTAGCGCCGCCAGATCGAGTTGGCACGCCAGGTCTATTGCCCGCACCCGTCTTTCTTTTGCGGAGATGTAGCAGACTTATCGGTCGCGACGGACTCCCGTCGCCTTCCCGTCCTACTAACTTTCCCCCGCCTCCCGGAATTTTCCCCGACCGATGAGACCGAATCCTCGGGGTTAACCTCGGATTCGCTCTCCTGCGGTCTCCTCCAACCCACCAATTTTACTCCCTGGGCATCGACTAAGTATGGCCCTACGTACACTACGCTAGGTTCCATACCCCTACATTCCCATAGTTCAAACAGTTCGCTGGCAACCCCTCTCGCTCTCTTGTCGGCTAGTTCTCCCTGCCCAAAACGCATTAGGTAATCAAAATGTCTGTTCGACTCACCTAGTCGTTTCCTCAATTTCACCTCGTCTATCTTCGCCCCACCTTTGGCCTCTCTCAACTGCTTTTGGGTCGCGGCGTAGGCTCGTCGGAGCCGGTCGCTGACCCTGACGTCCTTGTCGCCGACATCTCCTTTATCCCTCCGGGTCCGGCGTCGTACCGGCGGCCCCACCATCGCCGTTCCGGTGGGCCGTCCGTCGCCATCGGCCTGTGGCTGGCCGGCGACATCGGCACGTCGACCGCCGCTGTGTGTCGACTCATCTCTCTCCTCTCCCGACTCGTCTCCTGGTTGTAGACGGCCCCCCTCACCTTTGGTTGCCGGGTCGCCCGTTATCGATGGGTCCGGCGTCGTGGGTCTATACCGTCGCGTCGCGGCCTCGCGGATCGTTAGGTCGCCGTCCGAGGTCCGCGGCGGTGTCGTTTCTTCTGTTCGACTCATTGCTTTACTAACTAGCTGGCAGTTCTGGCAGTTTGGCAGTTTGGTTTTCTATCACTGTTAGAGCGGCTGCTAGGATTCTATCACTGTGACGGGATCTACGGATCCCGATTTATCCGTTTGGGTCTTCAACCTACGCGTCCCCGCCGTGTATGTGAAAAGGTTCTTTAAGAGTTCTGATGTTCGATAATATATATATATAAAGCGGTAAGGGTATAATATAATTGATGTAGCACAGTTGAATGATTACTGGTTACCGGTAGATAAGTATTACATAAAGTGGCGGTAGCGGACGGTGATAGACTGTTCCGCCCTGACTGCACTGACTAGCTAAAGTGAATGAATGACATGATTACTGATAATATATTGCACCGGTTGGCCGCACTACATTACTCAGCCGATGCCTCCCCCCCATTGGCTAATAACTCACTTCTCACCCTCCCATCTCCCTGGGAGTACTTCCCCCCCGCTGCTGTCTCTCTCTCCCTCCCGGAGGTGTAACCTCTGACCCCCGCTGTGTGTTCCCTTTGGGGCCTGTATATTTGGGGCACCCCTTATTGGGGTGACACGAGGTTGATTGGTGATCAACCTCGTGCTTCCAATATTGCTTAAAAACCAACTCTGTGTGGGCCTGGTTAGCGGAATTGAATGCGCTAACATAAACGAATCGCTCGAGTATTGTTCGACTATATCGAAGAATGAAAAGATAATTATGCATTTTTACTACAGTATGTTAATAGAACCTTGTTATTCCAAATGTATGGTTTATCTACTAAGTGCTAGTAAAAAGATTATCAATACATTTTGGTGACATACTTGGTTGCAAGGTTTGCTAAAAATCTAATACACAGTTAAAGGAAACGTTAATGTTTTCGGTTCAATTACAGTTTATCGTAAATCCCACATATTCTACGAATATATGCGCAAGTTATTCCAATAGTAACCATTCCTGTGCCGGTAACCTCTAAAAGAAGCGGAATTCGTAGAAACTGCGTCAAAGCACAGTAGAATGAAAGGTCGGCGCCCGTCAGACCGGCCCCATGGACTAACAAACACAAGGAGTTGTAGATAGATTTCCAGTAGCACGAACTTAGTTCCAATCACACATTTTCAAATGCGAACTTAGTTCCAATCGAGGCGAACTTAGTTCCAATTGAAACAAATTTAGTTCCAAAATAAATTTTACAAAGCGAACTTAGTTCCAATCAAGGCGAACTTAGTTCCAATTGAAACAAATTTAGTTCCAAAATAAATTTTACAATGCGAACTTATTTCCAATCGAGGCGAACTTAGTTCCAATTGAAACAAATTTAGTTCCAAAATAAATTTTACAAGGCGAACTTAGTTCCAATCGAGGCGAACTTAGTTCCAATCCCAGAATATCAAAACGAACTTAGTTCCAATGGAAGCGAATTTAGTTCCAATGGATGCGAATTTAGTTCCAATGGATGCGAATTTAGTTCCAATGGATGCGAATTTAGTTCCAAGGGTACGAATTTAGTTCCAATGGAAGCGAATTTAGTTCCAATGGATGCGAATTTAGTTCCAAGGGTACGAATTTAGTTCCAATGTTTCAATCGTGGGGATATCGACGTAGTATGCGAAGCCTATTGCGTATTGCCACTATTTGGGGTGGGTCAGGGTCAACAATAATTGTAAAGTCCTTCTGTCATTTTTAAAAAACGAATTATTATTAATGAATTAAATGTATAATTACACATTTTGAAATATATATTAATCACGAGTATACTGATGCTGACTGACTTGAGTTTGTAGTATTATATATATACTCAAGTCATGCACATTGTGCCATTTTTATTTATTTACAATTATTATTTGAACCATCCACCTAATAGTGTCATTAAACAGATTCTTCGTCAACTCCGTGGCTTGCACCACACCTGAAACTTTGGAACTAGATTTGCTTCCATTGGAACTAAGTTCGCATCCGTTGGAACTAAATTCGTGTTCGTTTTTCTCTAGTTATTGGAACTAAGTTCGCCTAAAAAAAAAGATTTGGATAATTAAATATATGCTAAAATATTATGTAATAATCATAATTTATATATTATGTTAATATTAATACTTAGAATTCGTGTTGGACACATATGAGGAAAAATAATATCTGCGGAAATACCATCCAATTACCGCCCCCGCCCCGGTGCCCCGCTGTCTGTCTAACCATTCACCCTGGTGGAATGCCATAGGTTTTAATTTAACATTATAATAAGGGAAATAGCTGGGTATTAATTAATTATTTATGATACTATGGGGGTATTCCATAACAAAATTAATGATATAACATTATCTTCTCGGAATTCAAACATCAAGTCATTTCGAACACTAATGTCGTTTCATCTCAAGTACAATGTAGCTCTCAATAATTATACTATAAATACAATTCGTTGAGTTTAAACATACCACGATGTCGGAATTCTGTTATGTATTCATTATTGGTGTTATGGGTGGTGAATGACTGGTTTCATATTATTATGCTTTTGTTGGGCACAGCTTTGTCATGGTGCGCGCGCTAAAACGCGACATCACAATGTGTGAAGATAAGGGGATTCGTTGTGGTTTTTTTTTGGGGTTCCCCCTTAGGTCTTTAAAATACCTGAGTGTTTAAAGCTCATCTATCCCATCATAGTAGACATGTACCGAACAACAAGAGTCCCACAAGAAATTAAAACAAATAAGTTGGTGCCAGTTCCCAAGAAGGGCAACCTAACACTCTATGGTTCTTATCGGGGAATCTCATTGATCTCGATTGTTGCAAAGCTATACAATATAATTATATTAAATCGCATCAGGGATCCCATTGAGAGACTGCTCCGTGGAAATCAGAATGGGTTCCGTAAAGGACGTGGGACCATGGAGCCCATTTTGGCACTTAGAAGGATAATTGAAGAGTTATCAAAAAAGAAAGACAGGCATCTGGCTGTTATCTTTGATTCAGTCTCTCGCTCACGTATGTTCAGCATTCTTTCATTATATGGGATTCCTGATGAAATTATTGCAGCAATCAGATCAGTATACGATGGTTCGACAACATTTGTGTCTACTGTTGGCGGTGACACAGAACCATTTGAAGTGTTATGGGGCGTCCTCCAGGGAGACACACTTGCACCATTCTTGTTCATAATTGAGGTTGACTATGTTCTACGCATGCCATTAGATCATCATAATGATGATGGGGTGATGATAACTCCACCTACTGGCTACATTCTTCCATAGTTAGTTAGTTAAATGTTGTAATTTATTTTAGAGAATGGGAACAATGTTTATTGTGGTGGTGGCGGTAAACATTAAATGAACAGGGAATATATTGGAATCACAATATAAGCAGTTACTCTCATAGCCTTCAATACATTAAAAACTAGAGTTTTATTTCCAGATTTTGGGTATATATTTTCTGGCTAGTATATCGAACCATTATCAAACCAAAACAAACCTAAAAGCAATTTCTTGTACAGTAGAAAACAAAAAACAACAATTTCTTGTCACTTAATATTATCTGGACTCCACTTGACTAATGACAATATCGAATTTTGTTTATGTGAGAAGTTATTTTCCCAGATTTTTTCCCAGATCCCAGGTGAAAAGATTTATGTTCGAGAAAGAAACATTTTAAGACAACAAATGTGTCTGTAGAGTTTCTACCGATTCCGGTTTTATCAAAATACTCTTAATTACTCATCATTCCTTAACAAATATCATAATAAAAAGCCTGCGGAGGATATAAAGTCTTTACTTAGGTTTTCAATATCTAACAATGTCAATGGTCTGAAGCCAAGTTATCAAGAATTTCAATTCAATAAAATCTCGTGTAAAATAATTAAGTACAGCTCCACGAGTAGAATCCTTGTGGCCGTGGTCTCCAATGGCTACGCCCAGACTTACATCAGTTGTCCATACAAGAGGGTCGAATTGCAGCGCAGTTACTTTATAACTCCCAGCACCCCTGGAAACTTATTCTGTCAGCTTCTGTGTAGGATCTAGGACACTTCCCCCCCGGACACTTCCCCCCCGGACACTTCCCCCCCGCCCAAGTAGGACACTTCCCCCCCGGACACTTCCCCCCCGGACACTTGCCCCCCGGACACTTCCCCCCCAGTTAAAGTGTTAAAATTAATCTGGGTGCATCAAAGCAATAAACAAAAGTTAAAGATGGTTACAGGACAAGTTGTATCTAGACAAGTTTTTTCAAAATTATAAAAGAAACATTTTTATAGTCAAATTTTGTTTGTTTTTCTTTTAATTCCTTTAATTCTTTTAATTTCTTTAATTGGGGGCTGCCGCCCCCAAACCCCCGCTTCTTTTGTTGGGGGCTACCGCCCCCAAACCCCCGCTTCTTTTCTTGGGGGTTATCGCCCCCAGACCGCGGCATTTCCCTGAGTGCCCGTGGTGAAAGACTTAAGACCACTTTGAAATAATTAATTTATGATGTTTGTATCATCAGATAATAAATTGACTAAGCCTAAATTAGGAGCTGTATTGAATGTTAACCAATTTAATATATAAATTACTACAATATTATATAATTCAACAAAATCCTATTAAAAATATTGCAAGTAACCAGGAAATTTAATATGTAGTGTGTATAATATCTATATAGTATGTATAGTAGTAATATGTATATCAATATGTAATGCTGAACACAGAATACAGGTCGACACATGTCGATTTTACCCTGGAGAGGTATAATTTTGATTGCAACAATAATATTCATCCCCATCTGCTACAATTTGAAGAAGACAATTACATAATAATACCTATAATTAAAACAATTAATTATTATAATTCTATAGTTAATAAAAACAGTATATCATTCCGGGGATGGAATTTATAGGTCATCTAATATAATTAATTGTTTAAAGTTAATTAAGTAAATTAGCAAACAATACGATGTAATTGCATTGATAAAACCCATAAATAAAACTTGGATATAAAATGTAAAATCGGGATGCAAAAGATCACTTTCTGAGCTACGAATGGAAAATTGGATACAACTTATCTGGATACAAACGGTCCGTTTACCTTACAAAATGAAAAATACGAATGTGCGAAGTTAAGATCAGTCGGGGGGGGAAGTGTCCGCGGGGGGGAAGTGTCTGGGGGGGAAGTGTCCGGGGGGGAAGTGTCCTACTTGAGCGGGGGGGGGGAACTGTCCGGGGGGGAAGTGTCCGGGGGGGAAGTGTCCGAACACCTCTGTGTAGTTTAAGACCTCTCTCACTGTTCTCCTTGTAATAAATCCAAAAATATGTTCACTTCGCAGTTAAAAACCTCCTGTGTATCTGCCACCACGCAATATCACCACCCCCCCCCCCCCCCCCCCTTCACGCTGTTCAATTAACTTACTAAAACTCACCACTTTAAACCCAATACGACTACGGATATACATTTAGTTATACTGTAACTTTAAATTAAATTAGGTGAATTATAAATAACAAGACAGGTATCCATCCACCCGGTCGCATCAATTAACAATTAGCATTATCTATTATCTATTTAACATACTGTAGTAATAAACATAAAATTCGATACTACCGGGGACCACCACACCCCGTACGGCAACAATATGAAAATAAATCTGGCAACGCATTTGTGGGATCTTTAATGGTTTCAAGTTTGTTGAGGTTTTATTATGGAAGGATACAATGCAAAATAATATTGTACGAAAAAGCAATTAATGTAATATTATATTCTTAATATTAATTAATTCGGTAAATTTTCGATTAAAAAAGCAATATTGCAATAATAATAAACAATCAACAATAAACAACAGTTCCTGTTTCCCCATTTAAAGAAATAAATAATATTTAAATAAATAAAATATTCTACGATTTGTGAATATATCAGTGTGAAAACTGTAAGTAACACTGTTAAACAAATATTCTTAGCGAAATGATTGGTTAGAATGTCAACGGGAAAGAAGATTGATCTACGTATCCATCGAATCTTAACCAATCAGCATACTCTAGAAGTGCATAGTTATACCTTCACATGATATGTTAAGTTGACCTACATGATTATGGCGTCTCTAAAGGGTCAAAATATAAATGAATAAAAACCTCTATGAAACAAGAAAAATGCCTCCATATTTGTTACTGCAGTAATAAATAATTGTTACTGCAGTAGAAATTATTAATTACTGCAGTAATAAATAAAAATTATTTTTTACTGCAGTATGAATTATTTGTTACTTCAGTAAAAAAAAAATTTATTTATTACTGCAGTAATAAATAATTGTTACTGCAGTAATAAATATTTGTTACTGCAGTAACAAATAATTATTGCTGCAGTAACAATTATTTATTACTGCAGTAACAATTATTTATTACTGCAGTAACAATTATTTATGACTGCAGTAACAATTATTTAATACTGCAGTAACAATTATTTATTACTGCAGTAACAATTATTTATTACTGCAGTAACAATTATTTATTACTGCAGTAACAATTATTTATTACTACAGTAACAATAATGTAATACTGCAGTAACAATTATTTATTACTGCAGTAACAATTATTTGCTACTGCAGTAGCAAATATTTATTACTGCAGTAACAAATATTTATTACTGCAGTAACAAATAATTATTACTGCAGTAACAAATAATTATTACTGCAGTAATAAACAAAAAAAAAATTTTTACTGCAGTAAGAAATAATTGTTACTGCAGTAAAAAAAAAATTTATTTATTACTGCAGTAATAATTATTTGTTACTGCAGTAATAATTATTTGTTACTGCAGTAATAATTATTTCTTACTGCAGTAGCAAATATTTATTACTGCAGTACTAAACTATCATTTCATTGGCCGATATGATTCAATTAATCCCCAATCAGAATCCGCAGTTATAAGGGCCATCCAAAATCGGGTTTAATTGGTTGTTATGCAGCATACAATTCCACCAATGAGAAGCGTTAACGAAGCAATCATAATGGCTTTTTGTCATTGCCATAGATTACACTGTTTATGTTCTCTAGCAGTAGCCAGTAGGCCTACTAAACAGTACATAATAGGTACTGTCGACGAGCCCATGGATGACCTTGGTTCCGCTTTTTTAGACGATTTGTCAAGCATTATAGAAAGATGCGAGGCAATTTCTGTCATTGGGGTACGTGGACATGATTACGACTATATACATCGAAATCTTGAACATTTTGTAGCGATATTGGGGAAAATTGAAAGTTATCAAATTATCCGCCCAACTATTGTTGGACAACTGTTTAATGAAACCAAACAATGGCTGCGTTGGTTAAATACAATTCAACCCATCGATATGGGTATAAGCACTTGTTGTTCCAACCCTACTCGGCTACGCCCGACCCTTATGTATACAGGGTTATCAGGGCGACCTACATATGTCTTCGATAAGGAAAGCCTTGAATTTTTTAGGGACACCGGATTTTCAAGGAAACAAATAAGTAAAATGTTTGGAGTGAGTAAGTCCACAATTACTCGGCGGGTGAGACAATTTCAAATTCAACGGAGAAACTGCGCTAGATAACTGCGCTAGTACAGTTCTTTCAACCTTTGAAAATGCTGTACAATTGTATGACGGGTTGTGACGGGTTGAACGTTCAAAATGTCAAATAATCAGCTTAAGCTTTACCTGCAATCTTATGGTAGATTAATTTTATATTTCTAATTAAATATTTTCCGTATTTTTCTTACTTTACACCTTACTAAATTTTAATATATAATATTATTCACATTACATTTATAAAATATTTATTCGAGCGATATAATCGAATGTATAAGAGCTAATATTTATACTTTATATTACAGGGTAGAATTAACAGGGCGCTAACGGAGTTTGTGGCGGCATGGAATAGCCACCCTCTCCGAACAGAAAGGAATTGGTCACCCCAGCAAATATTTATAAACAGCCGACTTGACAGTACCGTTGATGAAATCGACATTAATGATTTTGAGTACGGTGTCGATTGGCAAGGCCCTATTCCAGATGAGGAAGAGTCACTGGTAGAAGTCTATGACATAGATGATGTATTGAGTCTTCTGCAAATCCACGAACTTAGAAACAGATTTCCTGATACGACGTTAGAGTGTAGCGACTATGGAGTCCAGCTATATTTAGACTGTTTACACTTCATAAACAATTTGATTTTGTAATTAATTGTGGAAATTGATATTAAATTCAACAACATTAATAAATCTAACCAGGTAATATAAACCAGACGCTCCACACGCCCCCCCCCCCCCCACCCTTCGAAAAAAACGGCTAGAGTTCCATATAGCGCTATAGTTTTGAAAGCTTAATCATTGTTACTATATAAATATTATAAACTATTCTAGCATTGGTATATTTCTATCACTACGCTTTGCTACATTAACATAAATAAATGTTCACAGGTGCTGATTCAAGAACCACTTTAGCGAAATAAACAAGTGTGTGTATAAGTGTGTGTACTGTCTAGGCCTACTGTCAGTCTGTATAACACATAATATAAAATTGATAAAGTATTAGGCCTACTTAAGTTGTTAGTTCATGTGGTTCAAATTCAACATAATATTAAAAAGTTAATAATTAATTATCGCATACAATACGTATATCCTATCACTTAAATTCCAATGCGAATCAGGCTCAACTTAACTAGTAACCTGGCTGCCAGATAGCGAGTACCACGTAAATCTATACTAATTGCATTGCAGTTAGTTGATTTGGATATACGGTACTTCTGTACTTACACTGGGCCTACAGTTTTACAGTACATTACTGTAGTCCTACCTAAAATGAAAGGCTGAACCGCCCGGAGATATCACTTAACCAGTTCACGGATTATACCGCTACGTATTGTAGGCCAAACTATCGCCCATGTGACTGTGACAGTGTGAAGAATACCCGTTTTTCATCCTACGTTATGCTAGAGAACATAAACAGTGTAATCTGGCAATGACAAATCCATATGATTGCTTCGTAAACGCTTCATAAGATCCCATTGGTGGAATTGTATTATGCATAACAACCAATTAAACCCGGTTTTGGGTGGCCCTTATAACTGCGGATTCTGATTGGAGATTAATTTAATTATATCGGCCAATGAAAGGACAGTTTAGTACTGCAGTAATAAATATTTGCTACTGCAGTAACAAATAATTATTACTGCAGTAACAAATAATTATTACTGCAGTAACAAATAATTATTACTGCAGTAATAAATAAATTTTTTTTTTACTGCAGTAACAATTATTTCTTACTGCAGAAAAAAAAATTTTTTTGTTTATTACTGCAGTAATAATTATTTGTTACTGCAGTAATAATTATTTGTTACTGCAGTAATAAATATTTGCTACTGCAGTAATAAATATTTGCTACTGCAGTAGCAAATAATTGTTACTGCAGTAATAAATAATTGTTACTGCAGTAATAAATAATTGTTACTGCAGTATTAAATTATTGTTACTGCAGTAATAAATTATTGTTACTGCAGTAATAAATAATTGTTACTGCAGTATTAAATTATTGTTACTGCAGTAATAAATAATTGTTACTGCAGTAATAAATAATTGTTACTGCAGTAATAAATAATTGTTACTGCAGTAAGAAACAATTGTTACTGCAGTAATAAATAATTGATAATTGTTACTGCAGCAATAATTATTTGTTACTGCAGTAACAAATATTTATTACTGCAGTAACAATTTATTTATTACTGCAGTAACAATTATTTATTACTGCAGTAATAAATAAAATTTTTTTTTTACTGCAGTAACAAATAATTCATACTGCAGTAAAAAATAATTTTTATTTATTACTGCAGTAATTAATAATTTATACTGCAGTAACAATTATTTATTACTGCAGTAACAAATATGGAGGCATTTTTCTTGTTTCATAGAGGTTTTTATTCATTTATATTTTGACCCTTTGGAGACGCCATAACATGATGAGTTTCTGCCTGGATCACTACTCTAACTTTGTACATTGATTTCAACTAACCTGACTGACAGTGATCCAGACTTTGTGAACCTTATCCATTAGTTACATTGGTTACCATTGGTTACACCAAACAATGTAATAATAATTATGTTCCTTAATATTCTAAACATTTTAAACTTTTAAGCCATTGAGGCCCGTTTCCGCGCTGCTTTTTTATGTGAGGTGTTCTTAGGTTTGAGCTGTTTTTCTAGCTTTTTTTGCTTTTTTTCTAGCTTTTTTTTTGCTTTTTTTTCAAGCTTTTTTTGAGCTTTTTTCAAGCTTGTTATGCATTTTCTAACGTTCAGTTAAAATAAATATATAATATGAATGTTATAGAAATAGATAATTATAATATTCGACCCAGCTTTTTTTTGAGCTATTTTTCTAGCTTTTTTTTTAGCTTTTTTCCAAGCTTTATTCTATATTTTAGGATTTAACATTCGAAAGTTCTCAGATTCATCTTGAAGCAATTAATTTCTAGAAATTGTTTTAACTAAAAAAAGCTTGAAATAAAGCTCAAAAAAAAGCAGCGCGGAAACAGGCCTTTAGTAGGGCCAATATTTATAAACTAAAATACGGTGGTGGGCATTTTCAACTCAATTAAAATTCTCCAGGCGAAAATCGTTGTACCAATAACATATTTTTCGATTATCTGCAAAAATTAAACTGATACCTGTGCTATTGATATCAGTTCGTTAATTGGTTTGGTTAGAATAAAATGCCACTGCAACCTGCTCCTTTCTAGTAAAAGACATATTGTGTAATTTGATATTAATTAGGTAAAGCTTATTTTGCCATAATTATGGAAAATTGTTTGCGTCTTATAACAGTACTCCTGTCGCCTGTTAAAGTAGATTTTATAAAGGTACTTTTATTGGGGTGTGATATACAGTAGTTTGTCTTCAAGAACATTTTGTACTACTACGTGGAAACTCATATCGTTTTAAACAATTAGTTATTATTTCAATTATTATTATTTAATACTGCAAGCAGTACCGTTACCGAAAAACTAATAAACTGAACTGCCTGACTGAACTAACTGCCTGACTGCTGACCGTGTCATATGGTTCCGTTCCGTACCGAATTGCAATTTAAATAATTCGTGGTGAAGCCGCCTGATGATGGTTATTCTACATTCGCCAAAAGATAAGTCCCCTCAACAGGGGCAACGTTCTCTAAGACGTAAACAGGTACCTCCATACAATAAGTCTTACCCCACCCGTAGCAAAGGTCCAGCACCATCTCAGGTGGTTGATGGACACTTGATAAAGCAACGCAGAAGCAATATCCCCATATGGACCGGGGGTGGGGCCGGGGGGGCTCCTTTGGGTCGAGGGAAGGAGATTTCTCCCCGGACATCGGACACCGAGGTTTCTCCCCGGACATTGGACGCCGAGACTTCTCCCCGGACTCTGAATGCCGAGTTTTCTCCGCGGGCATCGGACGCCGAGGTTTCTCCCTGGACACCGGACGTCGGGGTTTCTCCACAGTCATCGGACGCTGAGGTTTCTCCCCGGACATCGGACACCGAGGTTTCTTCCCGGACGTCGGACGCCGAGGTTTCTTCCCGGACATCGGACACCGAGGTTTCTCCCCGGACGTCGGATGCCGAGGTTTCTTCCCAGCCGTCGGACGCCGAGGCTTCTCCCCGGACAGCGGATGCCATCAATTCCCCCCGGACATCAGACGCCGAGGTTTCTTCCCGGACAGCGGACGCCGAGGTTTCTTCCCGGACGTCGGACGCCGAGGTTTCCTCCCGGATGTTGGACATCTCGGCTCCTCCCTGGACATTGGACGCCGACGTTCCTCCCCAGATGTCGGATGCCGAGGTCTCTTCCCGGACAGCGGCTGCCGGGAGTTCTCTCCGGAGATCGGACTCCGAGGATTCTTCCCGGACATTGGACGCCGAGGTTTCTTCCCGGATGTTGGACGCCGACGTTCCTCCCCAGATGTCGGACGCCGAGGTCTCTTCCCGGACAGCGGCTGCCGGGAGTTCTCTCCGGAGATCGGACTCCGAGGATTCTTCCCGGACATTGGACGCCGAGGTTTCTTCCCGGATGTTGGATGCCGAGGTTCTTCCCCGGACGTCGGATGCCGAGGTTTCCTCCCGGATGTCGGACACATCGGTTCCTTCTTGGACATTGTACGCTGATGTTCCTCCCCGGACATTGGACGCCGAGGTTTCTCCCCGGACATCGGACACCGAGGTTTCTTCCCGGACGTCGGACGCCGAGGTTTCTTCCCGGACATCAGACACCGAGGTTTCTCCACGGACGTCAGACACCGAGGTTTCTTCCCAGCCGTCGGACGCCGAGGCTTCTCCCCGGACAGCGGACGCCATGAATTCCCCCCGGACATCAGACGCCGAGGTTTCTTCCCGGACAGCGGACGCCGAGGTTTCTTCCCG